>CM022301.1:583314954-583339209 GCA_011799875.1 Thinopyrum elongatum | reverse complement strand
CAGCTATTACACCTGGTAAGTCCCCCGGTCCACCCCGTACTCGAGGTCAAAGGCAATCTGTGCTCGTCGTGTGTCATGTTAGACGGTAGGGTGTACCTTGGAGGTAGCATCCACCAGGTGTTGGCGTTGGGCCCTCCTACGCTTGTTAGAAGCGTGGTGGCAGTGCACGCACCCGCACGCGCTCCGGGTGTGACCCCCTCACGCGCTCGCTGCCACACCGTTTCATGGAGTGTGGAACGTCCACGACCGACCTGGATGATCTTGGTGTGGGTTGGTCCTGGGACCCCGTGTTGGGGTTAGCTATGGCTGTGCTATGACACCAACGGTAAAAGGTCCACCGTCAAACCCTACAATGCGAAGTCAAAGGGCTATACCGCGGTTGTCTGTGTCAGGTTAGATTGTACAGGGTACCTGGGGGTAGGCTGCCTCCAGATGTGTTGCCTGTTGGCCCTCCTACACTTGTGGAACATGGTGGCGGCGCACGCACCCGGGCACGCGTCCTTCGGGTGTGCCCCCCTCACTGCTGCGTCGCTTGCCACCCATTGTGTCACGGTATGGGACCGCACGTCGCCGACACGGAGGGACATCTGGGGTGGTTTGGGCCGACCATGTTCGGGTGTTATCTTGGCTGGGCTTTGACAACCAGGTGAAAAAGGTCCACCGGTCAAACCCCTATGGCGGCAGCCAAAGGCTAGATCGGTCGGTCGTCTGGTGTCGGTTTGACGGGACGGGTACCTTGGGGGTAGCAATGCCGTCTAGGTTTTGCGGTGCCCTCCTACTCTTGTGGAAGCGTGGTGGCAGTCCCGCATCACCCGGCACGTGGCTCCAGGGTGTCCCCCCTCACGGGCGTCGCTGTCGCCGTGTCACGGAGGGGGAAAACGGCCACATCGGGCCGACATGGAGGAATCTTGGGGTGGGTTGGGTCGGACCACTGTGTTCGGGGGTGGACTATTGGCTGGACTTGTAAACCAGGTGAAAGGTCCACCGGTCAACCCCGTACGCGGAAGTCAAGGTCTATATCCGGCGGGGTCGTCGCTGTCAGGGTTAGATGGGACGGGGTACCTGGGGTAGCATGCCGCCAGGTGTTGTGGTTGGCCCTCCTACGCTTGTGGAAGCTTGGTGGCAGGCTCGACGCACCCGGCACTGTGGCTCCGGGGTGTGCCCCTTTCTCCCGGCTCGCTGCCCACCTGTGTCACGGAGAGGTAAACGTCCACGTCGGGCCGCACAGAGGGATCTTGGGGTGGTTGGGCCGGGACCGTGTTCGGGGTGTAGCTATGGGCTGGGCATGACAACCAGGTGAAAGGTCCACCGTCAAACCATTACCCAATCGAAGTCAAAGGCTAGATCCGGCGGTCGTCTGTGTTCAGGGTTAGACGGACGGGGTACCTTGGGGTGCAAATGCCGCCAGGTGTTGCGGTGGGCCCTCCTACTCTTTGTGGAACTAGGTGGCAGGCGCATGCCCCCGGAACGCTGCTCGGGGTGCCCCCTCACACGGGCGTCGCTGTCCGCCGTGTCAACGAGGGGGAAAACGGCCATGTCTGGCCGACACGGAGGGAATCTTGGGTGGGTGGGTCGGACCATGTTCGGGGGTGTAGCTATGGGCTGGGCTGTCACAAACCTGGTGAAAAGGTCCACCGGTCACGACCCTCGTATGGTCGGAAGTCAAAGTTCTAGATCCAGCTGCTCGTCTTTGTCAGTGTTTACGGGACGGGTTACCTGGGGGAATAGCAATGCCGCCAGGTTTTACGGCTGTGCCTCCTATGCTTGTGGAAGCGTGGTGGCAGGCCACGCACCCGGCACGCGGCTTCCAGGGTGTGCCCCCCCCCCTCAACGCGTCGTTTGCCTGCTCTTTGTATGTAACCGGAACTCTCTTTCCCGCCAACGTGAGTGGTTTGGAACGCCCGCGGGCCGACACGATGGAATCTTGGGTGGGTTGGGGCCGAAGGCGGTTGGGGGTGTAGCTCATGGGCTGGGCTATGACAACCAGGTGAAAAGGTCCCACCAGTCCACCCCTACGTGGAAGGTCAAAGGTCTAGATCCACGGTGGGTCTTGTCAGGGCTAGACGGACGGGTAACTGGGGGGGTAGCAATGCCGCAGGTTGTTGCGGTGGGCCCCTCCTACGCTGTGAATGGTGCTAGGCAGGCGCACGCACCCGGCAGTGTCTCTGGGTGTGCCCCCCTCACGGTCGCTGCTCGCTCTTTACGAGTTGCTAGGGGGTGCGGGTGTGACACGTAGGTAATGTGGGGTGGGGGCCAAGGGGATGGGGGTGTCAGCTTATGGCCACTGTCGGGCCTACACGGAGGTCTTGGGGTGGTTGGGGGGGGACCATTTTGGGGTTACTATGGGCGGGGCTAGAAACTAGGTCCAAAGGTCCACAGGTCAAACCCCGTACGGCGGAAGTCAAAGGCTAGATCCGACGGTCGTCTGTGTAAGGGTTAGATGGACGGGGTACCTGGGGGGTAGCATGCGCCAGGTGGTTTGCGTGGGCCCTCCTACGCTTGTGGAACGTGGTGGCAAGCGCACGCTCCCGGCACTTGCTCCCGGGTGTGCCCCCCCTCACGGGCGTCGCTTCCGCCGTGTCAACAGGGGGGGAAACGGCCACGTCGGGCCGACATGGAGGGAATCTTGGGGTGGGTTGGGTCGGGACCGTGTTCGGGGGTGGAACTATGGGCTGGGCTATGTAAACCAGGTGAAAAGGTCCACCGGTCAAACCCCGTACGGCGGAAGTCAAAGGGCTAGATCCGGCGGTCGTCTCTGTCAGGGTTAGACGGGACGGGGTACCTTGGGGGGTAGCAATGCCGCCAGTGTTGCGGTTGGCCCTCCTACCTTGTGAAGCGTGGTGGCTGGCGCACGCACCCGGCACGTGGCTCCGGGTTGTGCCCCTTCTCACGGCGCGTCGCTGCCCGCCTTTTCACGGAAGGGGGAAACGTCCACGTCAGGCCGAACGAGGGAATCTTGGGGTGTGGTTGGGCCGGGACCGTGTTCAGGGTTGTAGCTATGGGCTGGGCTATGACAACCAGTGTAAAAGGTCCACCGTCAACCCCTTACAGCGAAAGTCAAGGGCTAGATCCGGTGGTCGTCTGTGTCAGGGTTAGCGGGACGTGGGACCTTGGGGGGTAGCATGCCGCCAGGTGTTGCTGCGTGGGCCCTCCTACGCTTGTGGAACGATGGTGGTCAGGCGCATGCACCCGGACGCTGCGCCGGGTGTGCCCCCCTCACGGCGTCCGCTGTCTCCGTGTCATGGAGGGGAAACGGCCATGTCGGGCCACAACGGAGGGAATCTTTGGTGTGGGTTGGGCGGGACCTGTTCGAGTGGGAGGGGGGGGGTGGGGTAGCTATGGCTGCTGTTACAACCAGGTGAAAAGGTCCACCGGTCGAACCCGTATGTCGGAATTCAAAGGTCTAGACCGGGTCGTCTTTCGGTTTAGCGGACGTGTACCTGGGAATATCTCCCATGTGTTTACGCTGGTGGGCCCTCCTATGCTGTGGACGCGTGGTGGCAGGACCACGCACCCCGGCACGCGGCTCGGTTTGTGCCCCCCCCCCCCCTCACGGCGTCGTCGCTGCCGCTTCACGGGTTGGAGACACGCCACTCGGGCCGACACGGAGGGAATCTTGGGTGGTTTGGGCCTGGACCTGTTCGGGTGTGTAGCTATGGGCTGGGCTATGACAACCAGGTGAAAAGGTCCACCAGTCAAACCCCGTACGTCGGAAGTCAAAGGGCTAGATCCGACGGTGGTCTTTGTCAGGGCTAGACGGGACGGGGTACCTGGGGGGGTAGCAATGCCGGCAGGTTTTGCGGTGGGCCCTCCTACGCTTGTGGATGCGTGCTAGCAGGCGCACGCACCCGGCACGTGGCTCTGGGGTGTGCCCCCCTCACGAGCGTCGCTGCTGCCGTGTCACGGAGGGGGGAAACGGCCACGTCGGGCCGACACGGAGGGAATCTTGGGGTGGGTTGGTCCGGGACCATGTTTGGCGGTGTAGCTATGGGCTGGGCTATGAAAACTAGGTGAAAAGGTCCACAGGTCAAACCCCGTACGGCGGAAGTCAAAAGGCTAGATCCGACGGTCGTCTGTGTCAGGGTTAGATGGGACGGGGTACCTGGGGGGGTAGCAATGCCGCCAGGTGTTGCGGTGGGCCCTCCTACGCTTGTGGAAGCTAGGTGGCAGGCGCACGCACCCGACATGCGGCTCCGGGGTGTGCCCCCCCCCCTCACGGGCGTCGCTGCCGCCGTGTCACGGAGGGGGAAACGGCAACGTCGGGCCAACACGGAGGGAATTTTGGGGTGGGTTGGGCTGGGACCGTGTTCGGGGGTGTAGCTATGGGCTGGACTATGACAACCAGGTGAAAAGGTCCATCGGTCAAACCCCTTACAGCGGAAGTCAAAGGGCTAGATCCGGCGGTCGTCTGTGTCAGGGTTAGACGGGACTGGGTACCTTGGGGGGTAGCAATGCCGCCAGGTGTTGCGGTGGGCCCTCCTACGCTTGTGGAACCGTGGTGGCAGGCGCACGCACCCGGCACGCGGCTCCGGGGTGTGCCCCCCTCACGGGCATTGCTACCGTCGTGTCACGGAGGGAGGAAACGTCCATGTCGGGCCGACACGGAGGGAATCTTGGGGTGGGTTGGGCCGGGATCATGTTCGGGGGTGTAGCTACGGGCTGGGCTGTGACAACCAGGTGAAAAGGTCCACCGGTCAAACCCCGTACGTCAAAAGTCAAAGGGCTAGATCCGGCGGTCGTCTGTGTCAGGGTTAGACGGGACGGGGTACCTGGTTGCTAGCAATGCCGCCAGGTGTTGCGGTGGGCCCTCCTATGCTTGTGGAAGCGTCGTGGCAGGACCACGCACCCGGCACGCGGCTCCAGGGGTGTGGCCCCCCTCACGGGCGTCGCTGCCGCCTTGTCACGGAGTTGGGAAACAGCCACGTCGGGCCGACACGGAGGGAATCTTGGGGTGTGTTGGGCCGGGGACCATGTTCGGGGGTGTAGCTATGGGCTGGGCTATGACAACCAGGTGAAAAGGTCCACCAGTCAAACCCCGTACGGCGGAAGTCAAAGGGCTAGATCTGGCGGTCGTCTGTGTTAGGGTTAGACGGGACGGGGTACCTGGGGGGTAGCAATGCAGCCAGGTTTTGCGGTGGGCCCTCCCACGCTTGTGGATGCGTGCTAGCAGGCGCACGCACCCGGCACGTGGCTCCGGGTTGTGCTCCCTCATGGGCGTCGCTGCTGCCGTTTCACGGAGGGGGGAAACTGCCACGTCGGGCCGACACGGAGTGAATCTTGGGGTGGGTTGGGCCGGGACCGTGGTTCGAGGGTGTTAGCTTGGGCTGGGCTATGACAACCAGGTGAAAAGGTCCACCGGTCAAACCCGTACGGCGGAAGTCAAAGGGCTAGATCCGCGGTCGTCTCTGTCAGGGTTAGACGGACGGGGTACCTGGGGGGTAGCCATGCCGCCAGGTGTTTGCGGTGGGCCCTCCTATGCTTGTGAGGCGTGGTGGCAGGACCACGCACCCATCACGCGGCTCGGGGTGTGCCCCCCCCCCCATGCTCGCTGCCACGTCCGCCTTTACGGTAGGGGGGAAAACGGCACTCGGCCGATACGGAGGGAATCTTGTTGTGGGATGGGTCGGGACCGTGTTCGGGGGTGTAGCTATGGGCAGGGCTATGACAACCAGGTGAAAAGGTCCACCGGTCACACCCCGTACGTCGAAGGTCAAAGGGCTAGATCCGGCGGTCGTCTGTGTCAGGGTTAGACGGGACGGGGTACCTGGGGGGGTAGCAATGCCGCCAGGTGTTGCGTTGGGCCCTCCTACGCTTGTGAAAGCATGGTGGCAGGTGCACGCACCCGGCACGCGGCTCCGGGGTGTGACCCCCTCACGGGCGTCGCTGCCACCGTTTCATGGAGGGGGGAAACGGCCACGTCGGACCGACACGGAGGGAATCTTGGGGTGGGTTGGGCCGGGACCGTGTTCGGGGGTGTAGCTATGGGCTGGGCTATGACAACCAGGTGAAAAGGTCCACCGGTCAAACCCCTTACAGCGGAAGTCAAAGGGCTAGATCCGGCGGTCGTCTGTGTCAGGGTTAGATGGGACAGGGTACCTTGGGGGTAGCAATGCCGCCAGGTGTTGCGGTGGGCCCTCCTACGCTTGTGGAACCATGGTGGCAGGCGCACGCACCCGGCACGCGGCTTCGGGGTGTGCCCCCCTCACGGGCGTCGCTGCCGCCGTGTCACGGATGGGGGAAACGGCCACGTCGGGCCGACACGGAGGGAATCTTGGGGTGGGTTGGGCCGGGACCATGTTCGGGGGTGTAGCTATGGGCTGGGCTATGACAACCAGGTGAAAAGGTCCACCGGTCAAACCCCGTACGTCGGAAGTCAAAGGGCTAGATCCGGCGATCGTCTGTGTCAGGGTTAGACGGGACGGGGTACCTGGGGGGCTAGCAATGCCGCCAGGTGTTGCGGTGGGCCCTCCTATGCTTGTGGAAGCGTGGTGGCAGGACCACGCGCCCGGCACATGGCTCCGGGGTGTGCCCCCCCCCCCCCCCCCCCCCTCACGGGCGTCGCTGCCGCCGTGTCACGGAGTTGGGAAACGTCCTCGTCGGGCCGACATGAAGGGAATCTTGGGGTGGGTTGGGCCAGGACCGTGTTCGGGGGTGTAGCTATGGGCTGGCTATGACAACCAGGTGAAAAGGTCCACCGGTCAAACCCCGTACGGCGGAAGTCAAAGGGTTGTATGTATCGACGGTAATGCTGTCGAAGAAGAAATGTCGTTTTAGCCATGCTCGTTCGTCTTGGAATACTAACTCTAGTTTACTGTGACAAACATCTCGGGTTTTTTTCTTTCTGAAGATATCTTTAACAGGATGTTACATTTTTCTTACGAATACGTACCATATGAGGTTATGAGTCGTTCCTCCTTAGCATTGGTGGAAATTGTTAGTGTCTCACTTATCCTGTGCCTGTAACTATGCGACCTATAATTCTGTTGCCGCCTTATTACTGGTAGGCCCTACGCTACCATTTGAAGTTTATTCATGTGCGATGGAAGATGTTGGATGTGAACTGACGTGCCGCAACAGGCTATAAGCTCTTCCAGCAGAAGGACTTGTCTGAATGTTTGACTTGCGAGGTAACCACTTCACTGAATCTCTGAATGTTCGACTTGTTTTGTCTGTACAAACCGGTCTACTTTCCAGTAGTCTGTGGTATTGTAATCAGCTGATGTTTCCAAGGCATGTGATCATTCACTCGCATGAAGAGCGTTTATGTTGTACGTACTTGATTCTGCTTCATCACTTGCATGTTAGGTTGGTGTCCGTTGTGCTAACTGAACAAGACATTAGGGGGATCGATCACTATTGGGAGAATAAAAGTCATATCTGACGGCGGACCTGGATATTTGTTCCTAGAGCAACTCCAATAGTTCCTATCTCTAAAATAATCGCCGTTTACGGAAAGTTGGGCCAAACCCCCTCTCCAAAGCAGTTCCCGTAAACCGGCCTGAAGTTTAGAAGATCCTGTAAAAGAAGCCTTCTTCTCCCCTCAGGTTTATAGGAAGATGAAATTTCACACAACCCCCACGCGCCGCCTCCGCCCATCGCCGCCTCGTGTGCGACCCGCGTTGCCGTGCCCGTTGCCGTGGCCGCCTTGCCTGCACCGCCAAACCAAACCAAAACCATATCCCATGTATTCTTCCTTTATATAGTAACGCTACGAGTCCTTGCCAAGGTATTACGACAACACCCCCCCCCCCCCCCCCCCCCCCCCCCCCCCCCCGGTGCGCCAAATTTATTTCTTTACAACCTTGGCAAGGACTCGTATGCGTTACTATATAAAGGAAGAATACATGGGATATGGTTTGGTTTGGTTTGGCGGTGCAGGCAAGGCGGCAACGGCAACGGGCACGGGCAACGCGGCGTCGCACACGAGGCGGCGATGGGCGGAGGCGGCGGCGTGGGGGTTTGGTGAAATTTCATCTTCCTATAAACCTGAGGGGAGAAGAAGGCTTCTTTTACAGGATCTTCTAAACTTCAGGCCGGTTTACGGGAACTGCTTTGGAGAGGGGGTTTTGGCCCAACTTTCCGTAAACGGCGATTATTTTAGAGATAGGAACTATTGGAGTTGCTCTTAGGAACAAATATCCAGGTCCGTCCGTCAGATATGACTTTTATTCTCCCAATAGTGATCGATCCCTCCCTAATGTCTTGTTCAGTTAGCACAACGGACACAACCTAACATGCAAGTGATGAAGCAGAATCAAGTACGTACAACATAAAATGCTCTCTCATGCGAGTGAATGATCACATGCTTTGGAAACATCAGCTGATTACAATACCACAGACTACTGGAAAGTAGAACCGGTTTTCGTACAGAAACAAGTCGAACATTCAGAGATTCAGTGAAGTTGTTACCTCGCAAGTCAAACATTCAGACAAGTCCTTCTGCTGGAAGAGCTTATAGCCTGTTGCGGCACGCTCAGTTTCACATCCAACATCTTCCATCGCACATGAATAAACTTCAACATGGTAGCGTAGGGCCTACCAGTAATAAGGCGGCAACAAGAATTATAGGTCGCAGTTACAGGCACAGGATAAGTGAGACACTAACAATTTCCCACCAATGCTAAGGAGGATACGACTCATAAACCTCATATGGTACGTATTCGTAAGAAAAATGTTAACATCCTGTTAAAGATATCTTCAGAAAAGAAAAAACCCCGAGATTGCTTGTCACAGTACATCTAGTTAGTATTCCAAGACGAACGAGCATGGCTAAAACGACATTTCTTCTTCGACAGCATTACCGTCGATACATACAACCCTTTGACTTCCGCCGTACGGGGTTTGACCGGTGGACCTTTTCACCTGGTTGTCATAGCCAGCCCATAGCTACACTGGATGCGGGCTGGCAGGGGCACCACCCGCACATTTGGCTCCCGGGGTGTGCGCCCCTCACGGGCATCGCTGCCGCCGTGCCACGGAGGGGGGAAACAACCACGTCAGGCCGACACAGAGGGAATCTTGGGGTGGGTTGGGCCGGGACCTTGTTCGGGGGTGTAGCTATGTGCTGGTCTATGACAACCAGGTGAAAAGGTCCACCGGTCAAACCCCGTCTGGCGAAAGTCAAAGGGCTAGATCCAGCAGTCGTTTGTGTCAAGCTTAGACGGGACGGGGTACCTGGGGGGTAGCAATGCCGCCAGGTGTTGCGGTTGGCCCTCCTACGCTTGTGGAAGCGTGGTGGAAGGCGCTGGCACCCGGCACGCGGTTCTGGTGTGTGCTCCCCTCACGGGAGTCACTGCCAACGTGTCACGGAGGGGGGAAAAGGCCACGTCGGGCTGACACGGAGAGAATCTTGGGGTGGGTTGGCCCGGGACCGTGTTCGGGCGTGTAGCTATGGGCTGTTCTATGACAACCATGTGAAAAGGTCCACCAGTCATATCCCATCCGGCGAAAGTCAAAGGGCTAGATCCGGCGGTCGTCTGTGTCAGGGTTAGACGGGACGGGGTACCTGGGGGGTAGCAATGCCGCCAGGTGTTGCAGTGGGCCCTCCTACGCTTGTGGAAGCATGGTTGCAGGCGCAGGCACCCGGCACCCGTCTCCGGGGTGTGCCCCCCATCACGGGCGTCGCTGCTGCCGTGTCACGGACGTCGCTGCTGCCGTGTCACGGACGGGGGAAACGGCCACGTCGGGCCGACACGTAGGGAATCTTGGGGTGGGTTGGGCCGGGACCGTGTTCGGGGGTGTAGCTATGTGCTGGTCTATGACAACCATGTGAAAAGTTAAACCGGTCAAATCCCGTCCGGCGAAAGTCAATGGGCTAGATCCGCCGGTCGTCTGTGTCAGGGTTAGACGGGACGGGGTACGTGGGGGGTAGCAATGCCGCTAGGTGTTGCGGTGGGCCCTCCTACGCTTGTGGAAGCGTGGTGGCAGGTGCAGGCACGCGGCACACGGCTCCGGGGTGTGCCCCCCCCTCACGGGAGTCGCTGCCGCCATGTCACGGAGGGGGGTAACGGCCATGCCGGCCCGACACGAAGGGAATCTTGGGGTGGGTTGGGACGGGACCGTGTTTGGGGGTGTAGCTATGGCTGGTCTATGACAACCGGTGAAAAGGTCCACCGGTCAAACCCCGTCTGGCGAAAGTCAAAGGGCTAGATCCGACTGTCGTCTATGTCAGGATTAGACGGGACAGGGTACCTGGGGGGTAGCAATGCGGCCAGGTGCTGTGGTGGGCCCTCCTACGCTTATGGAAGCGTGGTGGCTGGCGCAGGCACTCGACACGTGGCTCCGGGGTGTGCCCCCCTCACAGGCGTCGCTGCCGCCGTGTCACGGAGGGGGGAAGCGGCCATGTCGGGCCGACACGGAGGGAATCTTTGGGTGGGTTGGGCCGAGACCGTGTTCGGGGGTGTAGCTATGGGCTGGTCTATGACAACCATGTGAAAAGATCCACCGGTCAAATCCCGTCCGGCGAAAGTCAAAGGGCTAGATCCGACGGTCGTCTGTGTCAGGGTTACACGAGACGGGGTACCTGGGGGGGTAGGAATGCCGCCAGGTGTTGCGGTGGGCCCTCCTACGCTTGTGGAAGCGTTGTGGCAGGCGCAGGCACGAGGCTCCGGGGTGTGCCCCCCCTCACGGGCGTCGATGCCGCCATGTCACGGAAGGGGGTAACGGCGACGTCGGGCTGACACGGAGGGAATCTTGGGGTGGGTTGGGCCGGGACCGTGTTCGGGGGTGTAGCTATGGGCTGTTCTATGACAACCAGGTGAAAAGGTCCACCGGTCAAACCCCGTCCGGCGAAAGTCAAAGGGCTAGATCCGGCGGTCGTCTGTGTCAGGATTAGACGGGACAGGGTACCTGGGGGTAGGAATGCGGCCAGGTGCTGTGGTGGCCCCTCCTACGCTTATGGAAGCGTGGTGGCAGGCGCACGCACCCGACACGTGGCTCCGGGGTGTGCCCCCATCACGGGCATCGCTGCCGCCGTGTCACGGAGGGGGTGGGAAACGGCCACGTCAGGCCGTCACGGAGGGAATCTTTGGGTGGGTTGGGCCGGGACCGTGTTCGGGGGAGTAGCTATGGGCTGGTCTATGACAACCAGGTGAAAAGGTCCACCGGTCAAACCCCGTCCGGCGAAAGTCAAAGGGCTAGATCCGGCGGTCGTCTTTGTCAGGGTTAGACGGGACGGGGTACCTGGGGGGTAGCAATGCCGCCAGGTGTTGCTGTGGGCCCTCCTACGCTTCAGGAAGCATGGTGGCAGGCGCACGCACCCGGCACGCGGCTCCGGGGTGTGCCCCCCTCACGGGCGTCGCTGCCGACATGTCACGGAGGGGGGAAACGACAATGTCGGGCTGACACGGAGGGAATCTTGGGGTGGGTTGGGCCGGGACCATGTTCGGGGGTGTAGCTATGGGCTGGTCTATGACAACCAGGTGAAAAGGTCCACCGGCCAAACCTCGTCCGGCGAAAGTCAAAGGGCTAGATCCGGCGGTCGTCTGTGTCAGGCTTAAACGGGACGGGGTACCTGGGGGGTAGCAATGCCGCCAGGTGTTGCGGTGGGCCCTCCTACGCTTGTGGAAGTGTGGTTGCAGGCACAGGCACCCGGCACGCGGCTCCGGGGTGTGCCCCCCCTCACGGGCGTCGCTGCCGCCGTGTCTCGGAGGGGGGAAACGGCCACGTCGGGCCGACACGGAGGGAATCTTGGGGTGGGTTGGGCCGGGAGCGTGTTCGGGGGTGTAGCTATGGGCTGGTCTATGACAACCATGTGAAAAGTTCCACCGGTCAAATCCCGTCCGGTGAAAGTCAAAGGGCTAGATCTGCCGGTCGTCTGTGTCAGGGTTAGACGGGACGGGGTACGTGGGGGGTAGCAATGCCGCCAGGTGTTGCGGTGGGCCCTCCTACGCTTTTGGAAGCGTGGTGGCAGGTGCAGGCACGCGGCACGCGGCTCCGGGGTGTGCCCCCCCTCACAGGCGTCGCTGCCGCCATGTCACGAACGGGGGTAACGGCCATGCCGGGCCGACACCGAGGGAATCTTGGGGTGGCTTGGGCCGGGACCGTGTTTGGGGGTGTAGCTATGGCTGGTCTATGACAACCGGTGAAAAGGTCCACCGGTCAAATCCCATCCGGCGAAAGTCAAAGGGCTAGATCCGATGGTCGTTTGTGTCAGGATTAGACGGGACAGGGTACCTGGGGGGTAGCAATGCGGCCAGGTTCTGTGGTGGGCCCTCCTACGCTTATGGAAGAGTGGTGGCAGACGCAGGCACCCGACACGCGACTCCGGGGTGTGCCCCCCCTCACAGGCGTCACTGCCGCCGTGTCACGGAGGGGGGAAACTGCCACGTCGTCCCGACAAAGAGGGAATCTTGGGGTGGGTTGGGCCGAGACCGTGTTCGGGGGTGTAGCTATGTGCTGGTCTATGACAACCATGTGAAAAGTTCCACCGGTCAAATCCCGTCCGGCGAAAGTCAAAGGGCTAGATCCGGCGGTCGTCTGTGTTAGGGTTAGATGGGACGGGGTACCTGGGGGGTAGCAATGCCGCCAGGTGTTGCAGTGGGCCCTCCTACGCTTGTGGAAGCGTGGTTCCAGGCGTAGGCACCCGGCACGCGGCTCCGGGGTGTGCCCCCCTTCACGGGCGTCGCTGCCGCCGTGTCACGGAGGGGTGAAACGGCCACGTCGGGCCGACATGGAGGGAATCTTGGGGTGGGTTTTCCCGGGACCGTGTTCGGGGGTGTAGCTATGGGCTGTTCTATGACAACCATGTGAAAAGTTCCACCGGTCAAATCCAGTCCGGTGAAAGTCAAAGGGCTAGATCCGGCGGTCGTCTGTGTTAGGTTTAGACGGGACGCGGTACCTGGGGGGGTAGCAATGCCGCCAGGTGTTGCGGTGGGCCCTCCTTCGCTGCCGCCGTGTCACGGAGGGGGAAACGGCCACGTCGGGCCGACACGGAGGGAATCTTGGGGTGGGTTGGGCCGGGACCATGTTCGGGGGTGTAGCTATGGGCAGGTCTATGATAGCCAGGTGAAAAGGTCCACCGGTCAAACCACTTCCGGCGAAAGTCAAAGTCATAGATCCGGCGGTCGTCTGTGTCAGGGTTAGACGGTACAGGGTACCTGGGGGGGGTAGCATTGCCGCCAGGTGTTGTGGTGGGCCCTCCTACGCATGTGGATGCGTGCTGGCAGGCGCACGCACCCGGCATGCGGCTCCGGCGTGTGCACCCCTAACGGGCATCGCTGCCGCCGTGTCACAGAGGGGGGAAACGGCCACGTCAGGCCGACACAGAGGGAATCTTGGGTTGGGTTGGGCCGGGACCGTGTTCGGGGGTGTAGCTATGTGCTGGTCTATGACAACTAGGTGAAAAGGTCTATCTGTCAAACCCCGTCCGGCGAAAGTCAAAGGGCTAGATCCAGCGGTCGTCTGTGTCAGGGTTAGACGGGACGGGGTACCTGGGGGGGTAGCAATGCCGCCAGGTGTTGCGTTGGGACCTCCTATGCTTGTGGAAGCGTGGTGGCAGGCGCAGGCACCCGGCACGCGGTTTTGGGGAGTGCCCCCCTCACGGGCGTCGCCGTCGCCGTGTCACAGAGGGGGGAAACGGCCACGTCGGGCCGACACGGAGGGAATCTTGGGGTGGGTTGGGCCGGGACCGTGTTCGGGGGTGTAGCTATGGGCTGGTCTATGATAACCAGGTGAAAAGGTCCAACGGTCAAACGCCGTCCGGCGAAAGTCAATGGGCTATATCGGGCAGTCGTCTGTGTCAGGGTTAGACGGGAGGGGGTACCTGGGGGGGTAGCAATGTCGCCAGGTGTTGCGGTGGGCCCTCCTACACTTGTGGTAGCGTGGTGGCAGGCGCAGGCACCCGGCACGCGGCTCCGGGGTGTGCCCCCCTCTCGGGCGTCGCTGCTGCCGTGTCACGGAGGGGGGAAACAGCCACGTCGTACCGACATGGAGGGAATCTTGGGGTGGGCTGGGCCGCGACCGTGTTTGGGGGTGTAGCTATGGGCTGGACTATGACAACCAGGTGAAAAGGTCCACCAGTCAAACCCCGTCGGAAGAAAGTCAAAGCGCTAGATCCGGCTGTCGTCTAAGTCAGGGTTAGATGGGACAGGGTACTTGGGGGGTAGCAATGCTGCCAGGTATTACGGTGGGCCCTTTTACACTTGTGGAAGCGTGGTGGCAGGCGCAGGCACCCTGCACGTGGCTCTGGGGTGTGCCCTCTCACGGGTGTCACTGCCGCCGTGTCACGGAACGGGGAAACGGCCACGTCGGGCCGACACGGAGGGAATCTTTGGGGTGGGTTGGGCCGGGACCGTGTTCGGGGGTGTAGCTATGGGCTGGTCTATGACAACCATGTGAAAAGTTCCACCGGTCAAATCCCATCTGGCGAAAGTCAAAGGGCTAGATCCGCCGGTCGTCTGTGTCAGGGTTAGACGGGACGGGGTACCTGGGGGTAGCAATGCCGCCAGGTGTTGCGGTGGGCCCTCCTACGCTTGTGGAAGCGTGGTGGCAGGCGCAGGCACGCGGCTCCGGGGTGTGCCCCCCTCACAGGCGTCGTTGCCGCCGTGTCACGGAGGGGGGAAACGACCACGTCAGGCCACACGTAGTTAATCTTGGGGTGGGTTGGGTGAGTACCGTGTTCGGGGGTGTAGCTATGGGCTCGTCTATGACAACCAGGTGAAAAGGTCCATCGGTCAAACCCCATCCGATGAAAGTCAAAGGGCTAGATCCGGCGGTCGTCTGTGTCAGGATTAGACGGGACAGGGTACCTGGGGGTAGCAATGCAGCCAGGTGCTATGGTGGGCCCTCCTACGCTTATGGAAGCGTGGTGGCAGGCGCAGGCACCCGACACGCGGCTTCGGGGTGTGCCCCCCTCACAGGCGTCGCTGCCGCCGTGTCACGGAGGGGGAAATGACCACGTCGGGCCACATGGAGGGAATCATCGGGTGGGTTGGGCCGGGACCGTGTTCGGGGGTGTAGCTATGGGCTGGTCTATGACAACCAGGTGAAAAGGTCCACCGGCCAAACCCCGTTCAGCGAAAGTCAAAGGGCTAGATACGGTAGTCGTCTGTGTCAGGCTTAGACGGGAAGGGGTACCTGGGGGGTAGCAATGCTGCCAGGTGTTGCGGTGGGCCCTCCTACGCTTGTGGAAGCGTGGCTGCAGGCGCAGGCACCCGGCATGCGGCTCCGGGGTGTGCCCCACCTCACGGGCGTCACTGCCGCCGTGTCACGGAGGTGGGAAACGGCTACGTCGGGCCGACACGGAGGGAATCTTGGGGTGGGTTGGGCCGGGACCGTGTTCGGTGGTGTAGCTATGGGCTGGTCTATGACAAACATGTGAAAAGTTCCACCGGTTAAATCCCGTCCGGCGAAAGTCAAAGGGCAAGATCCGGCGGTCGTCTGTGTTAGGATTAGACGGGACGGGGTACCAGGGGGGTAGGAATGCCTCCAGGTGTTGCGGTGGGCCCTCCTATGCTTGTGGAAGCGTGGTGGCAGGTGCAGCCACGCGGCACGTGGCTCCGGTGTGTCCCCCCCCCATCACGGGCGTCGCTTCCGCCGTGTCACGGAGGGGGGAACGGCCACGTCGGGCCGACACGGAGGGAATCTTGGTGTGGGTTGGGGCGGGACCGTGTTCGGGGGTGTAGCTACGGGCTGGTCTATGACAACCAGGTGAAAAGGTCCACCGGCCAAACCCCGTCCGGCCGAAGTCAAAGGGCTAGATCCGGCGGTCGTCTGTGTCAGGGTTAGACGGGACAGGGTACCTGTGTGGGTAGCAATGCCGCCAGGTCTTGCGGTAGGCCCTCCTACACTTCTGGAAGCGTGGTGACAGGCACATGCACCCGGCACGCGGCTCCGGGGTGTGCCCCCTCACGGGCGTCGCTGCCGCCGTGTCATGGAGGGGGGAAACAACCACATCGGGCCACACGGAGGGAATCTTGGGGTGGGTTGGGCCGGGACCATGTTCAGGGGTGTAGCTACGGGCTGCTCTATGACAACCATGTGAAAAGGTCCACCGGCCAAAGCCCGTCCGGCGAAAGTCAAAGGGCTGAGATCCGGCGGTGGGTGTCACGGCTAAACGGGACGGGGTACCTGGGGGTGTAGCAATGCCGCCAGGTGTTGCGGTGGGCCCTCCTTCACTTGTGGAAGCGTGGTTGCAGGCGCAGTCACCCGGCACACCGCTCCGGGGTGTGCCCCCCCTCACGGGCGTCGCTGCCGCCGTGTCACGGAGGGGGGAAACGGCCACGTCTGGACGACACGGAGGGAATCTTGGGGTGGGTTGGGCTGGGACCGTGTTCTGGGGTGTAGCTATGTGCTGGTCTATGACAACCATGTGAAAAGTTCCATCGGTCAAATCCCGTCCGGCGAAAGTCCAAGGACTAGATCCGCCGGTCGTCTGTGTCAGGGTTAGACGGGACGGGGTATGTGGGGGTAGCAATGCCGCCAGGTGTTGCGGTCGGCCCTCCTACGCTTGTGGAAGCATGGTGGCAGGCGCAGGCACGCGGCACGCGTCTCCGGGGTGTGCCCCCCCTCACGGGCGTCGCTGCCGCCATGTCACGGAGGGGGGTAACGGCCATGCCGGGACGACACGGAGGGAATCTTGTGGTGGGTTGGGCCGGGACCGTGTTCGGGGGTGTAGCTATGGCTGGTCTATGATAACCGGTGAAAAGGTCCACCGGTCAAACCCCATCTGGCGAAAGTCAAAGGGCTAGATCCAACGGTCGTCTGTGTCAGGATTAGACGGGACAGGGTAACTGGGGTAGCACTGCGCCAGGTGTTGTGGTGGGGCCCTCCTACGCTTATGGAGCGTGGTGGCAGCGCGTCAGGCACCCGGACGCGGCTCTGGGGGTGCCCCCCTCCACCGGCGGTCGCTGCCGCAGTGTACGGAGGGGAATGGCACGTCGGGCCGACACGGAGGGAATCTTGTGGTGGGTTGGGGCGAGACCGTCTCGGGGGTGTAGCTATGGGCGGTCTATGACAACCAGTAGAAATTTCCACCGGTCAAATCCCTCCGGCAAAAGTCAAAGGGCTAGATCCGGCGGTCGTCTGTGTCAGGTTACATGGGACGGGTACCTGGGGGTGCAATGCCGCCAGGTGTTGCGTGGGGCCCCTCCTACGCTTGTGAGAAGCATGGTGGCAGGCGCAGGCACGCGGCTCCGGGTGTGCCCCCCCTCACGGGCGTCGATGCCGCCATGTCACGGAAAGGGGTAATGGCCACGTCGGGCCGACACAGAGGGAATCTTGGGGTGGGTTGGGCCAGGACCGTTTTCGAGGGTGTAGCTATGGGCTGTTCTATGAAAACCAGGTGAAAAGGTCCACCGGTCAAACCCCGTCCGGCGATAGTCAAAGGGCTAGATCCTGCGGTCCTCTGTGTCAGGGTTAGACGGTACGGGTACCTGGGGGGATGGGGTAGCAATGCCGCCAGGTGTTGCTGTGGGCCCTCCTACCTTCGGAAGCATGGTGGCAGCGCATGCACCCGGCACGCGGCTCCGGGGTGTGCCCCCTCACAGGCGTCGCTGCCCGCCGTGTCACGGAGATGGGAAAATGACCACGTCGGGTCTCAGCACGGAGGGAATCATCGGTGGTTTGGGCCTGGCCCGTGTTCTGGGGTGTACTATGGGCTGGTCTATGCAACCAGGTGAAAAGGTCCACCGGCAAAACCCCGTTCAGCGAAAGTCAAAGGGCTAGATTCGGCAGTCGTCTGTGTCGGCTTAGACGGGACGGGTACCTTGGGGGGATAGCAATCTGCCCAGGTGTTGCGGTGGGCCCTCCTACGCTTGTGGAAGCGTGCGCAGGGGTGGGTGCCCCACCTCACGGCGTCGCTGCCACCGTGTCACGACATGGGAAACGGCTCGTCGGCCCGACACGGAGGGAATCTTGGGTGGGTTGGCCGGGACCGTGTTCGATGGTGTAGCTATGGGCTGGTCTATGTGCAAACATGTGAAAAGTTTCCAACGTTCAATCCCGTCCGGCGAAAGTCAAACGGCAAGATCCGCGGTCGCTCTGTGTTGGGTTGACGGGACGGGGTACCTGGGGGGTAGCAATGCCTCCAGGGTTGCGGTGGGGCCCTCCTATGCTTGTGGAAGCGTGGTGGCAGTGCAGCAACCGGCACGTGGCTCCGGGTGTCCCCCCCCATCACGGCGTCGCTTCCTTTCCGCCGTGTCACGACGGAGGGGGGAAAACGGCCACGTCGGGCCGACCCTGAGGGATCTTGGTGTGGGTTGGGCCGGGACGCCGAATGTGTCGGTGGGTATCTACACGGGCCAGGTCCATGACAACCAGGTGAAAAGGTCCATCCGGCCAAACCCCGTCCGGGAAGTTCAAAGGGCTAGATCCGGGGTCTTCTGTGTCAGGGTTAGCGGACAGGGTACCGGGTGGGTATAGACCATAGCACGCCTAGTTATTGTTTGTTGGTGGCCTTCCTACACTTCTGGAAGCGTGGTGTGCACAGGCACACGCACCACCGGCACGCGCTTCGGGAGTGCCCCCTACACGGGCGTCGCATGCACCACCGGCTCGGTTACGACCCACGTTGCGTTCTCTCCCTGAAGACTGTCACCCCCTCGTCCCCCTTACAGTTTTCTTCGCTTTAGTCTATTGCGTTCCCGGTCGTTCCTTCTTTCACTTATTTTTATCCTAACCACATCTTTCGAGGCGGTTCACCCTTCTTTTAATATTCTTTTTTTTTTTTTTTCCTCTTACCTGGTTGTTGTTCGGGGTTTGCCTTGTGGGGCTGCTCTATTGACACACCTGGTGAAAAGGTTCACCCGGCCAAGTCGCCCGTACCCGGGCGAAGTCAAAGCACGGGCTAGATCCCGGGCGGTCCGTGCTGTCGAATCAGATCTGAAAACACGGAACGGGGGACCAACCTGGGGGTATGACAATGCCGCCAGGTGTCGCGGTGGGCCCTCGCACACTTGATGGTGAATGCGTTGGTTGTGCACAGTGCGCAGGCACCCGGCACTCGGCTTCCGGGGTGGCCCCCCCTCCCGGGCTGTCGCTTCCACGCCCATGTCACGGAGAGGGGTTAACTCCATGCCGGGGAGCCTCCTATCTGTGTGGTGAAGGCGTGGTGGCAGTCGTCACAGCCACGCGGCACGAGTGCCTCCGGGTGTCCCCAGCGACCCCCCCCATCTACGTGGCGTCGCGTTTCATGCAGCCCTTGTCACGGAGGGGGGAAAACTGGCCCACTCGGGCGACACCCGAGGGAATCTTGGGGTGGCGGTATGCCGGCCGGGACCTAGTGTTTCTCGTGGGTGTGTAGCTATTCGCTGGTCTCCTATGCCACGCCATGTGGAAAGTTCCACGGTCAAATCCAGTTCGGCCAAAGTCCAAGGGCGTAGATCCGCCGGTCGTTTCTGCATGTCAGGGCTTGGATAACGGGAAACGGGGTATAACGTGGGGGTTATCATGGTGCCCCGCCTATGTGTTGAGGTGTGCCTTCACTACGTTTGTGGAGCGCCATTGTGGTCGTCCTGCAGGGCACCAGCGACACCGGCTAACCGGGGTGTGCCACGCCCTCATCAGGTCATTGCTGCCAGCATAGCGTGTCACGGAGGCGGGAAACACGGGAAGATGCCACACGTCGGGCCCAACAATTGAGGGAATCTTGCGCAGTGGTGGGTTAGTGGTCAATACTCGTGTTCGGGATGGTTGTGGGTGTGAGCGTTAAAAAAATTAGGGTTTGGTCCCTATACAACCATGTGAAAATTGTCACCGTCAAATCCGGTCCGCCTAGAGTCCTAAATGGTTAAGATCCTGGCGGTCGCGCTGATGTCAGGGTTACACGGTGAGCGGTTACCTGGGAGGGTAGCTAGAAACTGCCGCCGGTGTTGCGGTGGCCCTCCCTACGCTTGTGAACATGGTGGCAGGGACCGGCTAGGCACGCGGCTCCGGTTGTGTGCCCCCCCTCAACGGGCGTCGATGCCCGCCATGTGTCACGGAAGGGTGTCGGGCCCAGCTCGGTCCGTCAACACCCGGTAGGGAATCTTGGGGTGGGTTGGGCCGGGACCCTGTTTTCGGGCCGGTGCTCTCGTAGTGGCTTTTTTCTTGTGCCACCCGTTAACAGGTACACCGGTCTCAAACCCATCCGGCGGCTGATGATTCAAAGGGTAGAATCCGGCGGTCCGTACTGGGATCCATGCACTTACATGCCGGGGAAGGGTCTACTCCTTGGGGGTAAGCATGCATGCGCCAGGTGCTGTGGTGCCCTCATACCGTCAACGCTTATGGATTCATGGCGGCAGTTGCAGGCAACCCACACGTTGGCTCTCCGTGGTTGCGCCCACCATTCACAGGGCGATTCCTGCTGTGCCGTGGCTCTGCCCGGGCCGTGTCAACGGAGGGGGTGGGGAAACGGCCACGTCAGGCCGTACGGTGAGGGTAATCTTTGGGTTTTGGTTGGCGGCCGGGAACCGTGTTGCGCGTGTGGGGAGCTAGCTATGGGCTTTGTCTTATGACAACCAGGTGAAAAAGTTCCACCGGTTGCAAACCCCGTCCCGGCGAAATTCAAAGGGCTAGCTCCGGCGGTCGCTCTTGTGACAGGTGTATAGCCTGGAGGGTACATGGGCGAGTGCTCCAGCATCCTAGGCCAGCCGAATGGTTGTGTTGCGCTTGTGTGGGGCCCGATCTCGCTACCGCCCTTCAGAAGCGCTGGGCTGTGCAGGGGCCTGTCACCCTGCATCGTAGTATTCTCTGGGGAGCGGCTTCCGGGTTGGTCTGCCCCCATCACGGCGTTATCGCTCCAGCCGACATGTCCCGGAGGGGTGTGCACGACGACCCATCGGGCAAACGGAGGGAATCTTGGGGTGGGATTGTGCCGGGACCATGTTCGGGGTGGAGGCTATGGCTGGTTCTATCAACCAGGTTAAAAGGTCCACCGGCCAGATCCCCGTCCCCTGCGAAAGTCAACTATGGGCGTAGACTCCGGCGATGTCTGGTCAGGGTTATGCGTTGGTACGCGGTACCTTGTTTGGGGTTCTAGCAATGCCTTGGCCCTGGGCATGGTTGCTGGTGACAGCGCTCTCCCCTTCTGAACGCTTTGTTCGAAAATGCATGGTGGTTGGTCTCCATTGGACGTGAGGCCACCCGGCACGCGGTTCCAGGTGTGTTCCCCCCTCACGGGCGTCGCTGCCGCGAAAAAATGTCCCCGGAGGGGGAAACGGCCCTTCGCCGACCTTAGGGAATCTTGGTGTTGGGTTTGTCCGGGACCCTGTTCGGTGGTGTAGCTATGGGCTGGTCTAATGGTGACCGACCAGGTGAAAATGCGTCCACTCGGGTAAACCCCCTCCGTCCGCGACTGAAAAGTTACTAAAGTGCTAGATCCGTGCCGGTCGAATTTCCTTGTCTAGTGGTTAGACGGGACAGGGTACCTGGGGGTAGAAGTCATGTAGCCACCGTCACCCAGGATGTTGTTGGTGGGCCCTCCTACGGCAATGCATGTGATGCGTTGATGAGCACAGGACGAGGCACCACCGGACAAGCTCTGGCTCTTCGGTGCGTGTGTCACCACCTAAACGTGGCAAGTCATCGGTTGCGCCCCGAGTGTCACGGAGGGGGGAACCGGCCAACGTCAAACGACACGGATGCAAGATATCTTGGTCGGGGTTGGGGCCGGGCCGACTTCGGGGGATGCTCGCTATAGCTTGGTTCGTATACAACCTTGGTGAAACGGTTTCCGCGGTCAATACCTCCGTCCAAGGCGAATCGTCCAAGGGCTAGACATCCTACGTCGTATATCCGATCAGGGTTAGAACGTAGACGTGTGGGTAACCTATGGGGGGGGGGGGTAGCAATGCCGCACTTTTGTTCTGGTGTCCCTGCCTATGCTTGTGGAAGCGTTGTGAGGCGCAGCACCCGCACGGGCGGCACGCCATTTTCGGGGGGTTCCCCCCGCACGGGCGTCTTCTACCGTCCCCTTGTCACTGGGGTGAATACGGGCCGATCGGTAACGACACCGCGGGAACCTTGGGGTGGGTTGGTGGGCCTGGGACTGGTGTTTCGATTTCAGGTGGTAGCTATGTAGGCTTTGTCTTTCACCAGGTGAAAAGTCCAACGGTTAAACCCCCGTCCGGCGAAGTTCATGGGCTATACCGGGGTCGTCTGTGTCCAGGATCACGGGACGGGTAACCTGGGGGGGTAGCAATCGCCGCCAGTGTGTTGCGGTGGCCCTCCGACGCTTGTGAAGCGTGGTGGCAGGCCCGGCACCCGGCCGGCGGTTCCGGGTGTGCCCCCTCACGGGCTTCGCAGCCTCCTCCCTTTGTTGTTGTTAGGTCCACGGACGGGGGAAACCGGCCATGTCGTACCGACACGGAGGTTAATCTTGGGGTGGGTTGGGCCGGGACCGTGTTTCGGGGTTTAGCGTTCTGGGTCTAGCTGGACCTATACAACCAGGTGAAATGTCCACACAGTCAACCAACCGTTCGCAGGACAAAGTCAAACAGGCTGATCCCGGCGGTCGTCTGTGGTCAGGGTTTAGACTTGGGACAGGTACCGATTGGGGGATGCATATGTGTCCATCACGGCCACTAGTGATCATGCGGTGGGCCTAGTCCTATGCTTGTGGAGAGACGTGGGTGGCAGGGCGCAGGCACCCCTATCACTCGCGCAAGTCAGGGGTGTGCTCCCCACACCGGTATGAGCCTTGCGGGCGGCCGTCCTCGCCCTTGTGTCACGAGGGGGGAAACGGGACGTCAGGCCGAGCACGCGAGGGAATCTTGGGTGGGGTTGTGTGGGGTGCCTGGGTATTACCCCTCCAGTGTTTCGGGGGTGTAGCTATGGGCCTGGGTCTATGACAACGGTGAACCTTGTCCAATGGTCAAACCCCGTTTCGGCTTCGAAAGTCAACAAGGCGCTACGAATCCGAATCGTCTGTGTCGGTTAAGACGGGGGGACGGGGTACCTTGGGGAGGACGCGGGGCAACCTAGCAAGATGCTGCTCCCAGGTGTTGCGTGGTCCTCCTACGCTTCTGGAAGCGTGGGTGGCAGGCGCACGCACCAACCGGACATGCGGCGAAAGGGCTTCGGTGCTGTGCCCACCCTACTGGGGCATCGCTGTCCCTGTGCCTGTGTCACGGGCAGGGTGGACTACGACCCACGTCCGGACCACAACGGAGTGAATCTTGGGGTGGTGCCTTGGGTTGGCCGGTACCGTGTTCGGGGGTTGTTTGCTATGGGGCTTTTCTATGACAACCAGGTGAAAGGTCCACCGGCTAAACCCCGTCCGTGAAGAGGATACGAGAGGGCTAGACTCCGGCGATCGTCTGTGTCAGGTTCTAGACAGGTAGTGCGGGCGTACCCTGGGGTGGGGGGTCAGCATGGCCGGCCAGGTGTTGCTAGGTCCTCCACGCAACCGCACGGCGGCTCCGGGTCGTGATCCACCCCATCCAACGGTGCTCGCGCTAACCCCCAGCCGTGCCACGAGGGGGAAACGGCCACGTAGGGCCGACCGAGGGCGAATCATGTAGGGTGGTGTCATTTCTGGCCTGGGACAGCTGTTCTGGGGTGTACGCTAATATGCTATGCGCTCTAATATGACTCCATGTTTGAACCAAGTTCCACATCAAATCCCGTCGGTAAAAGTACAAAGGGCTATGATCCGGCGGCCTCCCACTAATGTCAGGTGTTAACTGGGACACGGGCAACTTCCCTGTGGTAGTAGCATGGCCGCCAGGTGTTGCGGTGGGCCCTCCTACTGCTTACGTGAAAGCTTGGTTGCCAGCGTCGGCACTCCGGCCGGTGCTCCTCCGGGTGGTCCCCGCCACCCCTCAACCCGACACGCTGCCGCCATAGTGTCACCGGACTGGCGGGAACGTCCTCACGTCGGTCCGACCCGTGATGGAGTCTTGGGGTGGTTGGGCCGTGACGTGTTAGGGGGTGTGCTATGGGCTTCTATGACAACTAGGTGAAAAGGTCCACAGGCCAAACCCGTCCGTCGACAAGTCACATGGCTAGATCCTTCGCGGTCGTGATATTCGGTGTGTGATGGGTTAGACAGCTGACGGGGTAACGTGGGGTGTTGCAATTCCGCAGGTTTTGCTGCGATGGGCCCTCCTACGCTTGTGGAAGCGTGGGTTTGCAAGGCACAGCTGCCACCCAGGCACCTGATTGCCCCTACGGCTCCGGAGGTGTGCACCCCCTCCGAAGGGTGTCGCTGCCCTAATCCACCAATGTAGTCTCGCGCCCATCTGTGCCCCCTCACTGCTTCTGTGAAACGCCACTTTCGTTACCGACACGAGAGGGAATCTTGTTGGTGGTTGGTGCCTGTACTCGACGTTATCG
>CM022301.1:583298083-583309127 GCA_011799875.1 Thinopyrum elongatum | reverse complement strand
ACTGTCCGAGCCCAAACCCACCAAAGATTCCCTCCGTGATGGCCTGACGTGGCCGTTTCCCCCCTCCGTGACACGGCGGCAGCTACACCCGTGAGGGGAGGCACACCCCGGAGCCGCGTGCCGCGTGCCTGCACCTGCCACCACACTTCCACAATCGTAGGAGGGCCCACCGCAACACCTGGCGGCATTGCTACCCCCCAGGTACCCCGTCCCGTATAACCCTGACACAGACGACCGCCGGATCTTGCCCTTTGACTTTCGCTGGACGGGATTTGACCGGTGGAACTTTTCACGTGGTTGTCATAGACCAGCCCATAGCTACACCCCCGAACACGGTCCCGGCCCAAACCACCCCAAGATTCTCTCCGTGTCGGCCCGACGTGGCCATTTCCCCCCTCCGTGACACGGCGGCAGCGACGCCCGTGAGGGGGGGCACACCCCGGAGCCGCGTGCCGGGTGCCTGCGCCTGCAACCATGCTTCCACAAGCGTAGGAGGGCCCACCGCAACACCTTGCGGCATTGCTACCCCCAGGTACCCCGTCCCGTCTAACCCTGACACCGACGACCGCCGGATCTAGCCCTTTGACTTTCGCCGGATGGGGTTTCGCCGGTGGACCTTTTCACCTGGTTGTCATAGACCAGCCCATAAATACACCCCCGAACACGGTCCCGGCCCAACCCACCCCAAGATTCCGTTTGGGTCGGCCCGACGTGGCCGTTTCCCCACTCCGTGACACGGCGGCAGCGACGCTTGTGAGGGGGGGGGGACACACCCCGGAGCCGCGTACCGCATGCCTGCGCCTGCCATCACGCTTCCACAAGCGTAGGAGGGCCTAATACAACACCTGACAGCATTGCTACCCCCAGGTACCCCGTCCCGTCTAACCCTGACACAGACGACTGCCGGTTCTTGCCCTTCGACTTTCACACGGACGGGGTTTGACCGGTGGACCTTTTACCTGGTTGTCATAGACCAGCCCCATAGCTACACCCCCGAACACTGTCCGAGCCCAACCCACCTAAAGATTCCCTCCGTGATGGCCTGAATGGCCGTTTCCCCCCCCTCCGTGACACGGCGGCAGCGACGCCCGTGAGGGGGGGCACACCCCGGAGCCGCGTGTGGTGCCTGCGCCTGCACCACGCTTCCATAATCGTATGAGGGCCCACCACAAACACTGCGCCATGCTACACCCAGGTACCCTGCCCCGTCTAATCCTGACACAAACGACCGCGGATCTAGCCCTTTGACTTTCGCCGGACGGGGTTTGACCGGTGGACCTTTTCACCTGGTTGTCATAGAGCAGCCCATAGCTACACCCCCGAACACGGTCCCGGCCCAACCCACACAAAGATTCCCTCCGTGTCGGCCCGACGTGGCCGTTTCTCCCCTCCGTGACATGGCTGCAGCGACGCCCGTGAGGGGGGCACACCTCGGAGCCGCGTGCCGCGTGCCTGCGCCTGCCACCACGCTTCCACAAGCGTAGGAGGGCCCACCGCAACACCTGGCGGCATTGCTACCCCCCAGGTACCCCGTCTCGTCTAACCCTGACACAGACGACCGCCGGATCTAGCCCTTTGACTTTCGCTAGACGGGATTTGACCGGTGGAACTTTTAGCATGGTTGTCATAGACCAGCCCATAGCTACACCCCCGAACACGTTCCCGGCCCAACCCACCCCAAGATTCCCTTCGTGTCGGCCCGACGTGGCCGTTTCCCCCCTCCGTGACACGGCGGCAGCTACGCCCGTGAGGGGAGGCACACCCCGGAGCCGCGTGCCGCGTGCCTGCACCTGCCACCACACTTCCACAATCGTAGGAGGGCCCACCGCAACACCTGGCGGCATTGCTACCCCCAGGTATCCCGTCCCGTATAACCCTGACACAGACGACCGCCGGATCTTGCCCTTTGACTTTCGCTGGACGGGATTTGACCGGTGGAACTTTTCACGTGGTTGTCATAGACCAGCCCATAGCTACACCCCCGAACACGGTCCCGGCCCAACCCACCCCAAGATTCTCTCCGTGTCGGCCCGACGTGGCCGTTTCCCCCGTCCGTGACACGGCGGCAGCGACGCCCGTGAGGGGGGGCACACCCCGGAGCCGCGTGCCGGGTGCCTTCGCCTGCAACCATGCTTCCATAAGCGTAGGAGGGCCCACCGCAACACCTGGCGGCATTGCTACCCCCAGGTACCCCGTCTCGTCTAACCCTGACACCCACGACTGCCGGATCTAGCCCTTTGACTTTCGCCGGATGGGGTTTCGCCGGTGGACCTTTTCACCTGGTTGTCATAGACCAGCCCATAACTACACCGCCGAACACGGTCCCGGCCCAACCCACCCCAACATTCCCTCCGGGTCGGCCCGACGTGGTTTCCCACTCCGTGACACGTCGGCGCGACGGCCGTGAGAGGGGCACACCCCGGAGCCACATGCCGGGTGCCTGCGCCTGCAATCCCATGCGTCAGAATACGCACAGGGTAGGAGGGCCCACCGACCGATACGACGGTTGCTAACCCCGCCCCGGTTACCCCCGTCCCGTCTAACCCTGACACAGACGACCGCCGGATTCTAGCCCTTTGACTTTCGACCGGATGGGTTTCGCCGGTGGACTTTTCACCTGGTTGTCATTAGACCAGCCCAAACTAACACCCGAACACGGTCCGGCAAACCCAAGATTCCCTTCGGGTCGGCCCGACGTGGCCGTTTCCCCACTCCGTGACACGGCGGCAGCGACGCTTGTGAGGGGGGGGGGGGACACACCCCGGAGCCGCGTACCGCGTGCCTGCGCCTGCCATCACGCTTCCACAAGCGTAGGAGGGCTACCACAACACCTGACGGCATTGCTACCGCCCCAGGTACCCGTTCCCGGTCTACACCCTGACACAGACGACTGTCGGTTCTTGCCTTCGACTTTCATCGACAGGGTTTGACCGGTGGACCTTTTCACCTGGTTGTCATAGACCAGCCCATAGCTACAACCCCCGAACACTGTCCGAGCCCAACCCACCTAAAGATTCCCTCCGTGATGGCCTGACGTGGCCGTTTCCCCCCCCTCGTGACACGGCGGCAGCGACGCCGTGAGAGGGGGGGCACACCCCGAGAGCCGCTTCGGGTGCCTGCGCCTGCACCACGCTTCCATAATAGTATGAGGGCCCACCACACACAACTGGCCGCATTGCTAACCCCAGGTACCCTGCCCCGTCTAATCCTGACACAGACGACCGCCGTCTAAGCCCTTTGACTTGGCCGGACGGGGTTGAGCCGGTGGACCTTTTCACCTGGTTGTCTAGTAGAGCAGCCCATAGCTACACCCCCGACACGGTCCCGCCCAACCCACACAAAGATTCCCTCCGTGTCGGCCCGACGTGGCCGTTTCTCTCCCGTGACATGGCGGCAGCGCACGCCGTGAGGGGGGCACACCTCGGAGCCGCGTGCCTGCGCCTGCCACCATGCTTCCACAAGCGTAGGAGGGCCCACCGCAACACCTGGCGGCATTGCTACCCCCCAGGTACCCCGTCCCGTCTAACCCTGACACAGACGACCGCCGGATCTAGCCCTTTGACTTTCGCTGGACGGGATTTGACCGGTGGAACTTTTAACATGGTTGTCATAGACCAGCCCATAGCTACACCCCCGAACACGTTCCCGGCCCAACCCACCCCAAGATTCCCTTCGTGTCGGCCCGACGTGGCCGTTTCCCCCCTCCGTGACACGGCGGCAGCGACGCCCGTGAGGGGGGCACACCCGGAGCCGCGTGCGGTGCCTGCGCCTGCAACCATGCTTCCATAAGCGTAGGAGGCCCCACCGCAACACCTGCGGCATTGCTAACCCCAGGTACCCCTCCCTATACCCTGAAACCGCACGACGACTGCTGGATCTAGCCCTTTGACTTTCGCCGGATGGGGTTTCGCCTGGTGGACTTTTCACCTGGTTGTCATAGACGAGCCCATAACCACCACCGCCGAACACGGTCCCGGCCCCACCCCACCAAGATTCCCTCCGTGTCGGCCGACGTTGCCGTTCTCCCCCCTCCGTGACACGGCGGCAGCGACGGCCGTGAGAGGGGGCACACCCCGGAGCCACGTGTCGGGTGCCTGCGCCTGCAACCATGCTTCCACAAGCGTAGGAGGGCCCACCGCAACACCTGGCGGCATAGCTACCCCCAGGTACCCCGTCCCGTCTAACCCTGACACCGACGACTGCCGGATCTAGCCCTTTGACTTTCGCCGGACGGGGTTTGGCTGGTGGACCTTTTCACCTTGTTGTCATAGACCAGCCCATAGCTACACCCCCGAACACGGTCCCGGCCCAACCCATCCCAAGATTCCCTCCGTGTCGGCCCGACGTGGCCGTTTCGCCCCTCCGTGACAAGGCGGCAGCGACGCCCGTGAGGGGGGGGGCACACCCCTGAGCTATGTGCCGCGTGCCTGTGCCTGCCACCACGCTTCCACAAGCGTAGGAGGGCCCACCGCAACACCTGGCGGCATTGCTACCCACCAGGTACCCCGTCCCGTCTAACCCTGACACAGACGACCGCCGGATCTAGCCCTTTGACTTTCGCCGGGCGGGATTTGACCGGTGGAACTTTTCACATGGTTGTCATAGACCAGCCCATAGCTACACCCCCGAACATGGTCCCGGCCCAACCCACCCCAAGATTCCCTCTGTGTCGGCCCGACGTGGGCCATTTCCCCCCCGGACACGGCCGCAGCGACGCCCGTGAGGGGGGGCACACCCGGAGCCGCGTGCCGGGGCCTGCGCCTGCAACCATGCTCCACAAGCGTAGGAGAGCCCACCGCGACACCTTGCGGCATTGCTACATCCAAGTGACCCCGTTCCGTCTAACCCTGACAACCGACGACGACCGCCGGATCTAGCCCTTTGACTTTCGCCGGATGGGTTTTCAACCGGTGGAATTTTCACCTGGTGTCATAGACCAGCCCATAACTACACCCCCGAACACGGTCCCGGCCCAACCCACCCCAAGATTCCCTTCGGGTCGGCCCGACGTGGCCGTTTCCCCACTCCGTGACACGGCGGCAGCGACGCTTGTGAGGGGGGGGGGACACACCCCGGAGCCGCGTACCGCGTGCCTGCGCCTACCATCATGCTTCCACAAGTGTAGGAGGGCCTACCACAACACCTGACGGCTCATTGCTACCCCAGGACCCCGTCCGTCTAACCCTGACACAGACGACTGCCGGTTCTTGCCCTTCGACTTTCCAACCGGACGGGGTTTGAACCGGTGGAACCTTTTCACCTGGTTGTCATAGACCAGCCAAGCTACACCCCCGAACACTGTCCGGCCCAACCCACTTAAGATTCCCTCCGTGATGGCCTGACCGTGGCCGTTTCCCCCCACCGTGACACGGCGCAGCACGACGCCCGTGAGGGGGAGGCGCACCCCGGAGCGCGGCGTGTCGGGTGCCTGCTCCTGCCACCACGCTTCCATAATCGTATGAGGGCCGACCACAAACAACTGGCGCATTGCTACACCAGGTACCCTGCACCCGTCTAATCCTGACACGACGACCGCCGGATCTAGCCCTTTGACTTTCGCCGGACGGGGTTTGACCGGTGGACCTTTTCACCTGGTTGTCATGAGCAGCCCATAGCACACACCCCCGAACACGGTCCCGGCCAAACCCACACAAAGATTCCCTCCGTGTCGGCCCGACGTGGCCGTTTTCTCCCCCCGTGACATGGCGGGCAGCGACGCCGCGTGAGGGGGGCACCACCTCGGAGCCGCGTGCCGCGTGCCTGCGCCTGCCACCACGCTGACACAAGCGTAGGAGGCCCACCGCAACACCTGGCGGCATTGCTACCCCAGGTACCCCCGTCCCGTCTAACCCTGACACGACGATCCGCCGGCATCTAGCCCTTTGACTTTCGCTTGACGGGATTTGACCGGTGGAACTTTAATTGGTTGTCATAGACCAGCCCATAGCTACACCCCCGAACACGTTCCCGGCCCAACCCACCCCAAGATTCCCTTCGTGTCGGCCCGACGTGGCCGTTTCCCCCCTCCGTGACACGGCGGCAGCGACGCCCGTGAGGGGGGGCACACCCCGGAGCCGCGTGCCGGGTTCCTGCGCCTGCAACCACGCTTCCACAAGCGTAGCAGGGCCCATCGCAATAGCTGGCGGCATTGTTACCCCCCAGGTACCCCGTCCCGTCTAACCCTGACACAGATGACCGCCAGAACTAGCCCTTTGACTTCTGCCGGACGGGGTTTGGCCGGTGGACCTTTTCACCTGGTTGTCATAGACCAGCCCATAGCTACACCACCTAACACGGTCTCGGCCCAACCCACCCCAAGATTCCCTTCGTGTCGGCCCGACGTGGCCGTTTCCCCCCTCCGTGACACGGCGGCAGCTACGCCCGTGAGGGGAGGCACACACGAGCCGGTGCGCGTGCCTGCACCTGCCACCACATCACACGTAGGAGGGCCCCGCCCTCTTTCTCCTCTTCCATGCGGCAAACCACCATGGGGGGCGAACCCACCAACGCGTAGCCCGATTGCGCGCACTGTCCACACCTCCCACCAAGCGTGAGCCCACCGTCACATCCTGCGCATAGCTGACCCAGGACGTCCGTCAAACCTCAAAGACACCGGACCCCTTGAGTCGCTTGACGGGGAGGAACTATAGGGCAAGGACAGCCAAGCTAACAGAAAGATCGGCACACCCGAAATTCCCGTCGGACGGGAGTAAACTAAGGATAAACGGCGAAAGAAAAAGACAGAGGGGGGCACACACCACGGAGACAGCGGCCGGAGGGCGACCACGCTGCCACAAAACACGTAGTGTGTGCATAGAAAACCTGCATGTACCAGTACCCTCGAACTGGACAATACCTGCCAGGACTACTGAAAGGTCTCGACGGGTGGCCGGGGGATCACGGGATGGACCAGCAAAGCTAAACACCAGCAGGGGTGCGAAACAAAAGAAGATCGAACTCTGTGACGGCAAGGAGGCAGTTCCCCCACGTGAAAGCGGCGTGAAAGTGATCAGTGAGGGGAGGCACACCACGAGCCGTGAACCCGATGTGCGAAGACACCACACTGTCCACGGGAAGGCAGACACATAAGAGGCATCGGCAGGGACACTGTAAGCACAGGATTGGTCCACCCCGCACGACCCCCAGCCGTATATGACGCGACTGCGATGAACTTGCATTATGGCGCACGGATGACGTTGGACTGCACGATGAAGTTGTATAACACCAAGCTAACCCCGTCACGTCACACAGGGAAACGTGGTAGCACCTGCGGTAAGACCACAAAGGGAGATGGAAGCACAGGAGGACGACGTCGGGCCAGTCAAAGAAGTGATGCACCGAGATAAGACGAACGGGACGAGCCCGAGATCCAGAGCGACCCGTGGGGGGGGCACATCCCGTTAGCAGCGTGGCCGGGTGCCTGGCCTGCAACCATGCTCCATAAGCGTAGGAGGGCCCACCGCAACACTGGCGGCATTGCGACCCCCAGTACCCGTCCTCATACAACCCTGAACCGACGACGTGCCGGATCTAGCCCTTTGCTTTACGCCGGATGGGGGTTTCGCCGGTGGACCATTTTCACCTGGTGTCAAGACCAGCCCACTAACACACCGGACCCGAAACCGGGTCCAGGCCCAAACCCACCCCACACATTCCCTCCGGTCGGCCCGACGTGGCTATTTCCACACTTGTGACACCGGGCGGCAGCGACGCGTGAACGGTGGGGGGGGACACACCCGGGAGCCGCGTACCGCGTGCTGCGCCTGCCCTCACGCTTCCCAAGCGTAGGATGGCGGCACACGCCTGACCGCGACCATACCCGCCAACCTACCGGCGCGGCCTTTGTCGGGGGACGGGGGGGGAAGGAATGGGCGACGATTGATCCATAGAGAGCGACGAGGGTTTACAGGCACCAGTCCGTCAACCTACACACATCCGGATCTCCCGGCTGACTTCGAGCCGGACGGTAACCTGGTAGAATCACATGTGTAAGCCCAGATCAGCAACGGCTACAAACGAGACGACGGTCCCGGCCCAACCCACCCAAGATTCCTCCGTGTCGGCCCGGTGGCCGTTTCGCCCTCCGTGACACGAAGGGCGGGCAGCGACGCCCATCAGGGGAGGGCCACCCCCGGGAACTCGCGTTTGCCGCGTGCCTGCGCCTGCCACCAAGTCTCCACAAGCTGGAGGGCCATACCGAACAACATGGGGCATTGCTTACCCCCGGTATCCCGTATAACCATCTAACCCTGACACGAGACGAGCCGCCGGGATCTCAGCCCTTTGACTTTTCGCCGGACTGGATTTGACCGGTGGAACTTTTCACATGGTTTTCATAGCACCAGCACCATTAGCTACACCACGAACACGGTCCCGGCCCAACCCCACCGATTCCTCCGGTGTCGGACCGACGTGGCCGTTTCCCCCCTCCGTAGGCACCGAGGCAGCGACGCCGTAGAGGGGGGGGCACACCCCGGAAGCCGCGTTGTCAGGTGCCTGCGCTGCATTGCAACCACGCTTCCACATGACGTAGGAGGGCCTATTACCACAACACCTGGCGGCATGCTACCCCCCAGTGTACCCGCCCGTCAACCAGACACAAACGGACGCCGGATCTAGCCTTTTGATTTCGAGGAAGGGGTTTGGGGCCGGTGGAACCTTTCACTGGTGTCACTAGACCAGCCAATAGCTGACACCCCCGAACACGGTCCCTGCCCAAACCCACCCCAAACCACCTCGTGTCTGTCGGCCGCGAACGTGGCGTTTCCCCCCTCGTGGACACGGCGGCAGGCAGCACGCCCGTCGAGGGGAGGGGGGACACACCCCGGAGCAGCGTGCCGCGTGCCTTGCGCCGATGGACCACGCATTCCACAAGGTAGGAACAGTGGGCCCACCGTTACAAACCTGGCGGCATGTCTACCCCCCCAGGTTACACAGGTCCCGTCTAACCCATAGACACAGAAGACCGCCGGATATAGACCGAAATTATCTTTACCGGACGGGGTTAAAACGTTGGACCTTTGCACTGGTTGCATTGAGACCAGGCCCGTAGCACACCCCACGGACCGCCCGGCCCAACCCACCCCAAGGCTCCCGCCGTGTCGGTCTACAGGACAGGGCCGTTTCCCCCCTCCGTGACACCGGCGGGGCAGCGAACGCACGTGAGGGGGCACCATCCCCCGGAAGCCGCGTGCCGGTTGCCTGCGCCTGCCACCACGTCGTCACAAGCATAGGAGGCACCACGGCAAACACCTGGCGGCATTGCTACCCCCAGGGTACCCCGTCCCGCACAACCCTGACACAGACGGACCGTAGGAGTCTAGCCCTTGACTTTCGCGGACGGGGTTTGACCGGTGGACCTTTTATCGGGTGTCATTGGAACAGAACATTAAGTAACCCACGAACACGGTCCGGCCCAACACACCCCAATATTCCCTCCATGTCGCCTGACGTGGCGTTTCCCCCACCTAGACACGGCGACGGGCAGCGATGCCACTTTAGGGGCGCACACCTGACGGGCCGCGTGCGAGGGTGCCTCGCCTGCCACCACGCATTCCACATTGGTAGGACGGGCACCACCACAACACCTGGCTGCATTGCATAACATCCCCAAGTACCTGTCTGTCATAACCCTTGACACAGACGACCGCCGGATCCTAGCAACTTTGACTTTCGCCGGACGGGTTTGACCGGTGGACTTTTCACCTGGTTGTCATAGACCAGGCCCATAGCACACGCAGAAAACATGGTCCAGCGCCCAACCCACCCCAAGATTACCTAAGTGAACGGACCTGAAGTGGAGCCCTCCGTAAAACAAAAAATATATTCCGAAATACGCGACGGGACTTGTAGGGGACAGCGACGCCCAGTGAGGGGGGCTACAACCTGGAGCGGTGCGGGGCGTGAGCCTGCCACCAAGACTTCTGAAGAGTAGGAGGGGCCACCACAGCACCTGGCCGCATTGCAGACCCCAGCAGTACACAGTCACGTCTAATCACTGACACAGCGACGCCGGATAATTAGTTCTTTGACTTTGCCAGACGGGGTTGACTGGTGGACATTTCACATGGTTTGTCCTATTTAGAACAGACCATAGTACACCCCGAAAACGGTCCCGGATCAACCACCCGCAAGAGATTCCCTCCGTGAGGTCCCGAGGTGGACGTATCTACCCCTACCGTGACATGGCTCGGAGGGAACGACGACACGGTGCGGGGGGCAACACCCGGAGCAGGGGGCAGTTGCACGTACCCCGTCCCGTATAACCCTGACACAGACGACCGCCGGATCTTGAACTTTGACTTTCGCTGGACGGGATTTGACCGGTGGAACTTTTCACGTGGTTGTCATAGACCAGCCCATAGCTACACCCCCGAACACGGTCCCGGCCCAACCCAACCCAAGATTCTCTCCGTGTCGGCCCGACGTGGCCGTTTCCCCCCTCCGTGACACGGCGGCAGCGACGCCCGTGAGGGGGGGCACACCCCGGAGCCACGTGCCGGGTGCCTGCGCCAGCAACCATGCTTCCACAAGCGTAGGAGGGCCCACCGCAACACCTGGCGGCATTGCTACCCCCAGGTACTGTAGGAGATATGCCCTAGAGGCAATAATAAATGTTATTATTTATCTCCATGCTCATTATTATGTTTATGTTCCATGCTATAACTGCTATGGTTCTCGAGTCTGCAATAACCACGAGGCTCGGAGGAAGACTCATATGCACGTGTGGAATAATAAACGGTAAAATGTATTCCTAGTCAAGCCTCTATGACTGGCTCAAGTGTTGCATGATGGTTCTGTTTTCCTGATCATGGGCATGTCTATGCCAGCAACTTTGAGGGCACAATGTTAGAAGAACATTTGTGTTGAATCGACCCGAATTGATGTTATGCTATGAGATACATTCGTCATGAGTTAATGGTTAATAACACAGAGATAGTTAACGTTTGCATGATTCCTCAGACCATGAGAGTATCGAGTTTCTTCATGCTTGATTCATGAACTTTGGGGTTTGTTAAACGTCATCCGTAAATGGATGGCTATT
>CM022301.1:583253258-583282901 GCA_011799875.1 Thinopyrum elongatum | reverse complement strand
CTCACCACTCGGTAGGATTTTTTTAAACTTAGGAGAGTACAGGACTGCAGCTAAGCCCCCGAGTGAGAGGGTTGCTCATCACTTGGTAGGATTTTTTTAAACTTAGGCGAGTACAGGACTGCAGCTAAGCCCCCGAGTGAGAGGGTTGCTCACCACTCGGTAGGATTTTTTTAAACTTAGGCGAGTACAGGACTGCAGCTAAGCCCCCGAGTGAGAGGGTTGCTCATCACTCGGTAGGATTTTACAAACTTAGGCGAGTACAGGACTGCAGCTAAGCCTCCGAGTGAGAGGGTTGCTCATCACGCAGTAGGATTTTACAAACTTAGGCGAATCGGATTCGCGGCTAAGCCACCCACTGGGGGATTTTGGACACATGTATTAGTAACAACAATCATTTAGGAGACTGTAAAACCATGTCTTTGATACACGAACTGAAAGGTACTCTTTATTACATCTCATCAGTTTGAACACTTCAGTATAAAAACGGCGGAGTAGCTCCGCATTCCAAGCGCGTGGCTCGTCTTTATTATGCTCCACATTGTAGAGGTGATACTCTCCGTTGTGGAGCACCTTGGTGATGATGAAGGGACCTTCCCAAGCGGGGGCAAGTTTGTGAGGCCGTTGCTGGTCCACTCAGAGCACAAGGTCCCCTTCCTGAAATGCTCGACCCTTCACATTTCTGGCATATAATCGACGAAGGTCTTGCTGATAAATGGTCGATCGGATCAAGGCCATATCTCTTTCTTCTTCCAGAAGATCAACAGCATCTTCTCGAGCTCGTTCTGCTTCAGCTTCTGAAAAATGTTCTACTCGGGGCGCATTGTGAAGCAAGTCACTCGGTAGCACAGCCTCAGCCCCATAGACCATGAAGAAGGGGGTTCGACAAGTCGACCGATTTGGTGTTGTTCTTAATCCCCAAAGGACTGACGGTAGCTCATCTACCCAAGCGCCGGCTGCATGTTTGAGGCCGCGCATCAATCAAGGTTTCAGACCTTTGAGAATCAAACCGTTCGCTCTTTCTGCCTGTCCATTCGACTGAGGGTGGGCGACTGAAGCATAGTCGACCCGAGTACCTTGGGATGCACAGAAAGCTCGAAACTCATCAGAATCAAAGTTCGACCCATTATCCGTGATGATGCTGTGCGGGACTCCATATCTAAATGTTAACCCTCTGATGAAGCTGACCGCAGTACTTGCATCCAGGTTTTTGACAGGTTTAGCTTCGATCCACTTGGTGAACTTGTCGACTGCTACAAGCACATGGGTGAAACCACTCCTGCCAGTCTTCATAGGTCCCACCATATCCAAACCCCAAACAGCGAATGGCCAGACGAGTGGAATGGTCTTCAGGGCTGAAGCGGGTTTGTGGGACATGTTGGAGTAGAACTGACAGCCCTCACATTTGTCAATTATCTCCTTTGCCATCTCATTTGCCCGCGGCCAATAAAACCCTGCTCGATACTCTTTGGCCACGATGGCCCGAGAAGACGCATGGTGACCACAGGTTCCCGAGTGAATATCATCGAGGATCATTCGGCCTTCTTCCGGAGTGATGCATTTCTGAACGACCCCAGTGACACTTTCTCTATAGAGTTGCTCCCCCATTACTGTGAAGGCTTTGGATCGACAGACAATCTGGCGAGCCTCTTCTTCATCCTCTGGAAGCTCTTTCCTGAGAATATATGCGATATACGGCACTGTCCAATCTGGAATAACAATCAAAACTTCCATGATCAAGTCGACCACAGCTGGGATTTCAACTTCAGTCGGATCAGTGGAACTTTTAGGCTGTGGGGGCTCTTCTGTGAAGGGATCTTCTTGAACTGATGGTACATGAATATGCTCCAAAAACACATTGCTGGGAATAGGCTCCCGCTTGGATCCTATCTTCGCCAAGTCATCGGCTGCTTGATTCTTCAGTCGGGGTATATGGTGGAGCTCTAGCCCTTCAAACTTTTTTTCTAACTTTCTCACCGCATTGCAATAACTAGTCATAGCTTGGCTCCTGACGTCCCACTCCTTCATCACTTGATTAACCACTAAATCTAAGTCACCGTAAACCATTAGGCGGCGGACGCCGAGTGAAATGGCCATACACAACCCATACAAGAGTGCCTCATATTCAGCTTCATTATTGGAGGAATCAAAGTGACTCTGGAGAACATATCTGAGGTTGTCACCTCGTGGAGATACCAGGACCACTCCAGTGCCTGAACCATTCAACATCTTGGACTCATCGAAGAACATAGTCCAATGTTCCGACTGTATCTGGGTCGGTAACTGTTGTTCAATCCACTTGACGAGGAAATCTGCTATTGCTTGAGACTTGATCGCTTTCTTTGCCTCGAACTTGATATCCAGCGGAAGGAGTTCAATCGCCCACTTTGCCACTCGGCCAGTTGCATCTCTGTTGTTCAGAATTTCTGACAACGGAGCGTCGCTGATGACTGTAATTGAATGATCTGAGAAGTAATGTGCAACGTTCTTCGTGGTTAAGTAGATTCCATAGACAAGCTTCTGATAATGTGGATATCTCTGCTTGGATGGAGTTAAGACTTCAGAAATATAGTATACTGGGCGTTGAACCTTGTAAGTTTTGCCTTCTTCTTCCCGCTCGACCGTGAGTACTGTACTGACAACCTGTCCAGTGGCTGCTATATAAAGCAGTAAAGGCTGTTTGCTGATTGGAGCAGCAAGCACCGGCTGGGTGGAAAGCAGGGCTTTGAGCTCTACAAACGCTGCGTCAGCTTCAGGAGTCCACTCGAACTTATCAGATTTCTTCATCAGTCGGTAAAGAGGCAATGCCTTTTCACCGAGGCGAGAGATGAATCGACTCAAAGCGGCCAAACAACCAGTAAGCTTCTGAACGTCATGTACACGCACAGGGCGTTTCATTCGAAGGATTGCACCAACTTTCTCTGGGTTTGCATCGATCCCACGTTCGGAAACGAGGAAACCGAGTAACTTTCCCCTTGAAACTCCAAATGTACACTTCGACGGATTAAGCTTGATATCATATCTTCTCAAATTGGCAAAGGTTTCAGCAAGGTCAGTCAGCAGGTCGGAACCTTTGCGCGACTTAACCACGATGTCATCCATGTATGCTTCCACATTCCGACTGATTTGAGTTAGCAGGCACTTCTGTATCATGCGCATGAATGTGGCACCAGCATTCTTGAGACCAAAGGGCATGGTGACATAGCAAAAGCACCTGAATGGGGTGATAAAAGTTGTTTTTATTTCATCAGGTCCATATAGTCGGATCTAATGGTACCCGGAATATGCATCCAGGAAGGACAATCGCTCACATCCCGCAGTCGAGTCGACTATCTGATTGATGCGGGGGAGAGGAAAATGATCTTTCGGGCAGGCCCGATTGATATGCTTGAAATCAATGCACATACGGAGTGAATCATCCTTCTTAGGAACCATGACAACATTGGCGAGCCACTCGGAGTGGTAAATCTCGCGGATGAACTCAGCTGCCAAAAGCCGAGCCACCTCCTGGCCGATTGCCTTTCTCTTCTCCGTAGCGGACCGACGGAGGTGCTCTTTCACGGGTTTTGCCTTTGGATCGACTCGCAAACGGTGCTCAGCCAGCCCCCTGGGTACACCCGGCATGTCAGATGGCTTCCATGCGAAGATGTCCCTATTCTCACGGAGGAACTGGATGAGCGCTTCTTCCTATTTGTTGTCGAGTGTTGTTGAGATATGAGTCGGTGCAGCACTGGGATCGGTCAGGTGAATGTGAACAGGCTTTGTTTCACCGGACGACTGAAATGCAGACTCGGAAGTAGGATTCTTAGTGCGCAACAAATCACTCGGATCTGCAGTCTTTTTATACTCTTCCATTTCAATCGCTGCCATCTGTTCATCGGCAATCTTAGAGCCCTTCTGGAGGCACTCTTTTGCTCGTTGTCGATTGCCAGTAACCGTGATCACGCCCTTGGGGCCAGGCATCTTCAGCTTGAGGTACACGTAACACGGTCGAGCCATGAAATGGGCATATGCAGTTCTGCCCAGAATAGCATGATAGGCACTATGAAAATCCACAACCTTGTCAGCTTCTCCTTGCGGTAATTCTTTGAGTCACCGAAAACCACGTCAAGAGTGATCTGTCCGAGTGAATCAGCTTTCTTCCCTGGAATGAAACCATGGAACCGCATGTTGCTCTCACTGAGCCTGGACATCGAGATGCCCATCCCACGAAGAGTCTCTGCATACAAAATGTTCAAGCCGCTGCCACCATCCATCAAGACTTTGGTCAGTCGAGTGCCTCCAACGACCGGGTCGACCACCAACGCTTGCCTCCCGGGGGTGGCGACGTGCGGTGGGTGGTCAGATTGGTCGAATGTGATGGGAGTCTTTGACCATTTCAAATACGTCATCGTTGCCGGAGCAACCATGTTTACCTCTCTATTGATGACTTTCAGTCGACTTTTACTCTCAATGTCAGCAAAAATCATCAAAGTGGAATTGACGTTAGGGAAACCGTCATCATCTTGTTCCTGATCACCATCCTTGTCAGACTCTTTTTCCTTTTCATTGGGCTGTTTCTCTCGGAACTGCTGGATTAGGAGCCGACATTGTCGAGTGGTATGTTTGGGATAAATCAGATTTCCCTCTTCATCCTTCTTGGTGTGAATGTGACATGGCAAGTCCAACACATCGTTCCCAGCCTGATCTTTCACCTTCTTGGGGATCCAGGGTCCCTTGGGCTTTCCTTTGAATTTCCCTTGAGTTACAACTGCAGCTTCACCTGGACCTGCTGGTTCGGCTTTGCGTTTCTGCTTCCGACCCACTTCGGTGTCTTGGGTGACTGGCTTGCCCTTCCCACTGCGGAGTCGGTCCTCTTCTTCACCATTAGCATACCGGGTGGCTATTTCCATCATTCGGGTCGGAGACATATCTCCTGTCCGACCGAATTTCAAGTTAAGCTCTCGATACCGAACGCCTTCCTTGAAGGCACAAACTGCTTGGTGTTGGGATACATTCTCTACTGTGTGGTGTAATGTGGTCCATCTTTGGATGTAATCCCTCAGAGTTTCATTCGGCTTCTGTACACAATGCTGCAATTCTGTCAACCCCGCAGGTCATTTGCATGTGCCCTCAAATGTCCTGACAAACACTCGGGCTAACTCCTCCCAGCGGAATATACTGCCTGGAGCCAACTGATTCAGCCATGCTCTGGCCGACCCTTCCAGCATGAGAGGAAGGTGTTTCATAGCTACCTCATCATTTCCACCACCGATCTGGACAGCCACTCGGTAATCTTCCAGCCAAGTATCAAGCTTCGACTCACCGGTGAACTTACTAACCCCAGTCGCCAACCTGAAGTTGGGGGGGATCTCAGCGGCTCTGATAGCTCTGCTAAAACACTTGGGACCCGAAACATGAATCCTGCTTCCACTCGGGCGATCCCTGTCTTGCCCCTCTCTGTGTGCTCGGTTCCTGTCGACCAAACCTTGCACTAAAATTGACCTCGCATCAAACCGTGGCTCTCTTGGGTCGACCGGCATCCTCCGCCCTCCGCTGTACGGGCGCCTGTCATCTTAGTGCCGGGGCACATATGATCCGCTTCTCGGAGGGGGTGTAGGCGCTCGACGGCGGTCATCACGGCCGAGTCGATGATCGTACTGCTCGTGGATCCGACCCAAGTGCTGATCCTGGCGATGCACCCGCCCTTCACGCCGCGGAGGTGATCTTGGGCTGTGAGCCGACTGAACGGTGTCAGCCACCACAGATCTGCTATGGATTCTGTCACGCGACTGTGATACTGCAGTGTTTTGGTCTCCTGCTGCTCGGAGCAGAGCACGGATCTGCATCAAACCTCGTCCAGCTTCTGACTGGGATGGCTGGATGGATTCTGCTATACGAGCTGTGGCCGCAAGATTCTGAATCGAAGTGCGGTATACCTGAGGTTCAGGAGGGAATAATTGCCGCCTTCGACTGGACTCAGGAATCCGCTGCCGAGCACGTTCGTCGAGTGCATGCTGAAGATGTTCCAGTCGAGTGCGTTCAGCCAAAGTGGCCAAGCGCACTGCCTCCAAGGCCCGAGCCTCGGAGGTCTCTCCGACGATGGGCGTGTGGAGTGCTTCCTCGTTACGACGGTGAAGTTCCTCCCTCCGCTGTGAAGAGAGGGTTTCGGGGTGGTATTCCTCGTGAACACGCGACGGATCGCCACCGCCGTCGCCGCCTCCGTTGCGATGCATGCCAGGTGGGCTACGCGGCGTGTCGACCATCAGGACCTCCACCGCAGGATCACTGATGTCGCACTCGGACAGAGTCTCGACGGAGCCAGTCGACAGATCGAACAGGCCGTAGAGAGATTCATCGGGCTCGATTGCCGCGACTTGAGGGGTGGCCGATTGACATGCCACTGCATGCTTCACCCACCGCTGAAGCCGCGATCGACCAGATCGCTTGCGACGGCGAACAGCGGGGAACGAAGACACCGTAGGAAACGACCGATATTGGGTCGACGGCTGCCGCAGAAGGACGCCGGGGACACATGCGCGGAAGTGCGTAGCCCCGCGGACGGGGAACGTCTCGACGTCGAGGGGGGCCTCCTGGAGCCAGGCGGAGTCGTCGGCGATGAAGACGAACGCGCCGAGACGGATCTCATGGCCCTCAGCCAAACCTCCACCCGAAACCATGATGATGGGAATCGGAAAAAATCGCAACCTCACCAGAAAGTCGCTAAGACACCAGCCCCACGGTGGGCGCCAACTGTCGTGGTTCTAAGTCTGACAGTAGAATGGGGGGTAGGTATGAGGAGGCAAGATCCTAGCTACGGTGAGGTTGTGCACGCAAGATTTACGAGTTCAGGCCCTTCTCGGAGGAAGTAACAGCCCTACGTCTCGGTGCCCGGAGGCTCGGTCGATTGACTTATGCGTGAAGTTACAGGGGGTGCGAACCCTTGTGCCTGAGGAGGGGGTGGCTTATATAGAGTGCGCCAGGACCCCAACCATCCCACGCTACAAGGGATTCAATGTCTATAAAGACAGGACGTTACTGATAACGCCAGCAATAAAGGCAAATAAATGATCATTAAGACTACGGAGTGAACGCCTGACCCTTGCAATCCTGAGTGACCTTAGATCTTCTGTCTTCCGAGTGGTTTCTGGTGCGGTCGAGTAAGTACACCCCGGTCGAATGGAATTGGGTTATCCGAGTGAACTGTTGGTCGAGTGGGTTGCACCCTGTGGCGATTTCAGTAGGTAGATGGCGCTATCCTTTGAATGTCCTTGGCCTTAGGGCAGTGTCCTCGGGTAAGGGTGTCTAGGTAAGGCCTATTACCCTACCCTAGGTACATGTCTTCGTCACCAGGTACCCCGTCCCGTCTAACCCTGACACAGACGACCGCCGGAACTAGCCCGTTGACTTCCGCCGTACGGGGTTTGACCGGTGGACCTTTTCACCTGGTTGTCATAGCCCAGCCCATAGCTACACCCCCGAACATGGTCCCGGCCCAACCCACCCCAAGATTCCCTCCGTGTCGGCCCGACGTGGCCGTTTCCCCCCTCCGTGACACGGCGGCAGGTACGCCCGTGAGGGGGGGCACACCCCGGATCCGCGTGCCGGGTGCGTGCGCCTGCCACCACGCTTCCACAAGCGTAGGAGGGCCCACCGCAACACCTGGCGGCATTGCTACCCCCTCAGGTACCCCGTCCCGTCTAACCCTGACACAGACGACCGCCGGTTCTAGCCCTTTGACTTCCGTCGTACGGGGTTTGACCGGTGGACCATTTCACCTGGTTGTCATAGCCCAGCCCATAGCTACTCCCCCGTACACGGTCCATGGCCCAACCCACCCCAAGATTCTCTCCGTGTCGGCCCGACGTGGCCGTTTCCCCCCCTCCGTGACACGGCGGCAGCGACGCCCATGAGGGGGGCACACACCCGGAAGCCGCGTGCCGGGTGCGTGCACCTGCCAACCACGCTTCCACAGCGTAGGAGGGCCCACCGCAACACCTCTGGCAGCATTGCTACCCCCCCCCCCCAGGTGACCCCGTCCGTCTCACCCTGACACAGACGACCGCAGGATCTAGCCCTTTGACTTCCCCCATACGGGGGTTGACCGGTGGACCTTTTCACCGGGTTGTCATAGCCCAGCCCCATACCTACACGTCAACACGTAAGCCACAAACAACAAGATTTACCGGACGGCCCGATGGTGGCCGTTTCAGCCCCTCCTGACAATGGACAGGGCGCGACGACCGCACCGTGAGGGGGGCACACCCCGAAGCCGCGTGACGGGTGCGGTCGGCGCCTACCAGCACGCCTCCACAAGCGTAGGAGGGCCCCACCGCACAACACACTAGCGGCATTGCTACACCACCCAGGTACCCCGTACCCGTCTTAACCCTGACATAGACGACCACCGGTTCTAGCCTCTTGACTTCCGCCATACGGGTTCACGTGACCTTTCACTGGTGATCTTAGCTTTTGCGAGCCCACAGCTACACCCCCGAACACGGTCCAGAGCCCAAAACACCCCAAGATTCCCCTCCGTGATGGCCCGACGTGGCCATTTCCCCCTCCTGTGGACAAGGGCCGGGCAGCGACGCCGTGGAGGGCCGGGCACACCCCGGAGCCGCGTGGTGCGTGCGGGGTGCGTGAGTCTGCCAGACGCATCCAAAGCGTAGGAGGCCCACCGAAACACCTGGCGGCATGTACCCACCCCCCCCCCCCCCCCCCCCACAGGACCCCGTCCCGTCTAACTATGCCATAGACGACCGCCGGATCTAACCCTTTGACTTCCGCCGTACGGGGTTTGACCGGCGGAACCTTTTACACTGAGTTGTCATAGCCCAGCCCATAGCTACACCCCCGGACACGGTCCGGCCCAACCCACCCCAAGATTCCCTCCGTGTCGGCCCTGACGTGGCCGTTTCTCACCTCAGTAACACGACCGGCAGCGACGCCCATAGGGGGGCCACCCCGGAGCCGTGTGCCGGGTGCGTGCGCCTGCCAGCAGCATCCACAAGCGTAGGAGGCCCTAACCGACAAAAAACCTGGCGGCATTTGCAACCCCCCCCCCCCCAGGTGTACCCGTCCCGTCTAACCCTGACACAGACGGACACGCAGGACTGACTTTCGATTGCCGTACAGGGCTTGAACGGTGGAACTTTCCACTGGTTGTCATATCCCAGCTCATAGCTACACCCCCGAAACACGGGTACCCGGCCAACCCAACCAAGAACCTCCGTGCCCACTGACGTAGCGTTCCCTCTGTACCCGCCTTTATCTGCGCATCGTTTCCCTGGAGTGACTTACTTCGGGCAGCGGAACGCCCCGTGGGGGGGAGGCACACCCCGGATCCGCATTCTGGGGTGCGTGTGCCTGCTAGCACGCATCCAAAAGCCATAGGAGGCCCACCGCACAACACCTGGCGGCATTGCTACCCCCCAGGTACCCCGTCCGTTTAACCCTGACAAATGACCGGGGATTAGCCTTTATTCCGTCGTATGGGGTTTGAACGGTGGACCTTTTCACCTGGTTGTCATAGCCCAAGCCCAAACAGTACACAGAACACGGGTCCCGGGCCAAACCCACCCCAAGATTCCCTCCGTGTCGGGGCGACGTGGCCGTTTCCCCCCTCCGTGACACGGTGGCAACGACGCCCGTGCGAGGGGCACACCCCGGAGCCGCGTGCCGGGTGCGTGCGCCTGCTAGCACGCATCCACAAGCGTAGGAGGGCCCACCGCAATACCTGGCGGCATTGCTACCCCCCCCAGGTACCCCGTCCCGTCTAACACTGACACAGACGACCGCCAGATGTAGCCCTTTGACTTCCGCCGTACGGGGTTTGACCGGTGGACCTTTTCACCTGGTTGTCATAGCTCTGCCCATACCTACACCCCCGAACACGGTCCAGGCCCAACCCACCCCAAGATTCCCTCCGTGTCAGCCCGACGTGGCCGCTTCCCCCCTCCGTGACACCACGGCAGCGACGCCCGTGAGGGGGGCACACCCCGGAGCCACGTGCCGGGTGCGTGCTCCTGCCACCACGCTTCCACAAGCGTAGGAGGGCCCACCGCAACACCTGGCGGCATTGCTACCCCCCCAGGTACCCCGTCCCGTCTAACCCTGACACAGACGACGCCGCAGGATCTAGCACCTTTGATTCCGCCGTACGGGGTTTGACCGGTGGACCTTTTCACCTGGTTGTCATAGCCAGCCCATAGCACTACACCTCGACACACCGGTCGCAGCCCAACACCACCCCAAGATCCCTCGTGTCGGCCCGCATGTGGCCGTTCCCTCACGTGCACCACGGTCTCTCGTGGCCGGCCCAGTCCTCAGTTCGGCAGCGACGCCCGTGAGGGGGGGGACACCCGAAGCCGCGTGCCGGGTTGCGTGAGGCATGCCACGCAACCTCCACAAGCGTAGGAGGGCCCACCGCAACACCTGACGGCATTGCTACCCCCCAGGTACCCCGTCCGTCTAACCCTGACACAGACGACCCGCCGGATCTAGCCCTTTGACTTCGCGTACGGGGTTTGACCGGTGGACCTTTTCACCGTGTTGTCATAGCGCAGCCCATAGCTACACCCGACCCCAACAGCTCAGGCCCAACACACCCCAAGATTCCCTCGTGCCGGCCCGACGTGGCCGTTTCCCCCTCAGTGAAAGGCTGCAACGACGCCCGTGAGGGGGGGCACACCCCGGAGCCGCGTGCCGGGTGCGTGCGCCTGCCCAGCACGCATCCACAAGCGTAGGAGGGCCACCGCAACACTGGCGGCATTGCTACCACCCCCCCACCCCCAAGGTACCCCGTCCATCTAACCTGACACAGACGACCGCCGGATCTAACCCTTTGACTTCCGCCGTACGGTTTGACCGGCGGACCTTTTCACCTGTTGTCATAGCCCAGCCCATAGCTACACCCCCGAACACGGTCCCGGCCCAACCCACCCAAGATTCCCTCCGTGTCGGGCCGACGTGGCCGTTTCCCACCTCTGTACACCGACGGGCAGCGACACCCGTGAGGGGGGGCACACCCCGGAGCGTGTGCCGGGTGCGTGCGCCTGCCCCACACGCATCCACAAGCGTAGGAGGGCCTACCGCAAAACCTGGCGGCATTGCAACCCCCCCCCCCCCAGGTACCCCGTCCCGTCTAACCCTGAACAGACGACCGCCGGACCTAGCCCTTTGACTTTCGCCGTACAGGGCTTGACCGGTGGACCTTTTCACCTGGTTGTCATATCCCAGCTAAGTCAGCTCACCACCAACACGGTCCCGGACCCAACCCAACCCAATATTCCCTCCGTGCCGACCTGACGTGGCCGTTTCCCCCCTCCGTGACACGGCGGCAGCGACGCCCATGAGGGGGGCACACCCCGGATCCGCATTCCAGGTGCGTGTGCCTGCTAGCACGCATCAAAAGCATAGGAGGGCCCACCCGCCAAAACCTGGCGGCATAGCTACCCCAAGGACTACCCCTTCCCCGTGTCTACCCACTAGAACAGATGACCGCCGGATCTAGCCCTTGACTTCCGCCTTACGGGGTGGTTTGACGGTGGACCTTTTCACCTGGTGTCATAGCCCAGCCACCAGATAGCTGAACAACCCCAACTAGGTCACGGCCCCAGTCTTGACCATGCCAACGGGTTTCACGGCCCAAAACTTACACCCCAAAGCATGCATCCACGCTCCTCGGGTACAGCCGACGAGTGTAGCCTGCGCGTTTCTATCACCAGTAGCCAAGTCCTGTACTAAAATCAGACCCAGTTACGTTGCGACATTGGTAGAGCCACAAGCAGAAGCCCGAGGAGTGGCCGGGCACCACCCCGAGCCGCGTGTCGGGGTGCGTGCGCGATGCTGAGCACGCATCCACACGCGTAGGAGGGCCACCGCATACCTGGCGGATGCTACCCCCCCCCAGGTTAACCCGTCCATGTCTAAACACTGACACAGACGACCGGCCGAGCTAGCCCTTGACTTCCGCCGTACGGGTTGACGCGTGGTACCTTGTCACCTGGTGTCATAGCTCCAGCCCCATACCTCACCCACACCGAACATGGTCACGGCCAACCCACCCCAAGATTCCCTCCGTGTCGCCCGACGTGCCGGTTCCCCCCTACGGGACACCCGGCAGCGTACGCCGTGATGGGGGGGGCAACACTCCCGCGGCCGCGTGCCGGGTGCGTGCGCTGCCACCACCTTCCCACAAGCGTGGAGGGGCCACGGCAACACCTGGCGGTTATGCTGCTACCCCCCAGGCACCCCGTCTCGTTAACCATGGGACATCAGACGACCGACCGGGATTAGCCCTTGACTTCCGCCGTACGGGGTTTAACCGGTGGACCTTTTCACCTGGTTTTCATAGCCCAGCCCATAGCTACACCCCCGAACATGGTCCCGGCATAACCCACCCCAAGATTCCCTCCGTGTCAGCCCGACATGGCCGTTTCCCCCCTCCATGACACGGCGGCAGCGATGCCCATGAGGGGGGCACACCCCGGAGGCGCGTGCCGGGTGCTTGCGCCTGCCACCACGCTTCCACAAGCGTAGGAGGGCAAACCACAACACCTGGCAGCATTGCTACCCCCCAGGTACCCCGTCCCGTCTAACCCTGACACAGACGACCGCCGGATCTTGCCCTTTGACTTTCGCCGTACGGGGTCTGACCGGTGGACCTTTTCACCTGGTTGTCATAGCCAGCCCATAGCTACACCCCCGAACACGGTCCCGAACCAACCCAGCCCAAGATTCCTTCCGTGTCGACCCGACGTGGCTGTTTCTGTCACACCCTAGCTAGTTCATGCATTAGAGTGTTGCATCATGTTTAAACTTTTCCAGAAAACTTGAAATGGGGATGATAGAACCCCCAGCACCCCCCCTGGAAACAACTAGGGTTTACTAAAATCTTTTTCAATGAACCTGAAATGCCCTTCTAAAATGTCCATCATTTTTGTCTTGGGTTAGAACCTCTGCCAAAACTGGTTCACATTTTCTAGGTCATCATAAGGTCATTGAATTAAATGTAACTTGCATTTGGGCATTTAAATGCTAGTAAACATTTAAAATGTCCAAATAATCCCAAACTGAAATGTTCCATGTTGGATATACTCTATACAGTGGGCATGAGCAGTTTGGTGATTTTTGAAAGTGCCTAGATATTTTTAGAAAAGCCACAAACTTGCAGAAATATAGAAAACAGAAAATGAAAGTGAAAACAAACTTACCTGGCAAAGCCACCAGCCGGCCCACCTGGCGGCCCATCACTGTGCTGGCCCGTGCCAGCCACCTGCTTCGTCCCCGCTAGGCAGGTAGGGAGGTGACGCCGGCGGGCGCGAGCTCGCCACGGCGCCAGCTGCTTGCCGCTCAAGCTGCTGGACGCCTGGACGTCCTCCACGTCGTCGCCTCGACCCCCTGGACACCTCATTCTCCCCCCTGCGCCTCTCTCTCGCTCTCTCCCCACCATGGCCGACGCAGCCGTAGCAACCGCGGCCACCGTCGCCTCCTCGTCGCCCCACCCTGTCCAGCAGCTCCGCCACCGTCCTCTCCGTCGAGCAGACCGAGCCCCGAGCGCTCATTTGGCCTGAAGCCACCGCACCGCCCTCGTCTTCAACGCCCGTCGTCGAAGATCCATTCCGTCGCCCCGCTTGCTCCGGCTCGTCCCCGACCTCGCCGACTACTCCGTCGTGACCGCCGTGAGCTCAGCTACCTCCCCATCTTTTCCGTTCTCGCTCTCGAGCCCTGCATCGACTGCACCGAGCTCGGCCGCACCCGCCGCCGCCTCTGCACGTCGCTGTCGTGGCCACAGCCATGTTGGCTCGATTCCGAGCATGCCAGCGTCTTCGCCGCACTCGCAGGAGTCCACAGAACCACTCCACGCACCTCGCCGTGCCCCCTAGCGACGAGCCCGAGCTCGCCCGAACTACAGCAGCCGCACAGCTCGTCGCCGGCGTCATTTCCGGCCACCCCAGCTCCACCCACTGCCACCACTCGAGGCGGCTCACTCCCCGCATCACGTAGATGTGCTCCGCCGTCGTTTTGGTCGCCGGAGCACGAATCCCGCACTGCCCCGCCGCGTCTGGCCTCGCCGGCGGCTAAACGCCGGCGGGTTTGACCCCGCTGACCCAGTATGACCCCCCTGGGTCTATGACAGGTGGGACCCGCCTGCTAATTAACTTAGGATTAGGACTAACTAAAAATTAGTTAGACTAATGACACTAACACGCGGGGCCCACTAGCCAGGTTTGACCTGGACCGACCCCGTTGACTGCTGACATCACCCTGACGCAATGCTGACGCAATAAGTATTTTTTTGGATTTATTTTTATTCAGGAAATTCCAGAAAATACTACAAACTTCAAAAATTCATAGTAATTCAACCGTAGCTCCAAATCAAACAAATTATATATGAATTTGGATCAGAAAAATCCAATCTTTCCATCTGTTCTGATTTCATGCATGTCAGAACCCTTTAACCTTGCTGATTAGATGAAACAAGTTAATGCACTAATATGACCTCTTATTTTGGGTTTGCATTTGAATCCTTGATTCAAATGAACTCAAACCAACCTGTTCTAAGATGCATTAGCCAAAACACACTCATTTTGCCATGTCATAGCATGCATCATATTGTTGCATATTGCCATGTGATGATTGTGTTTCGATGTGTTCTTCGTGGTAGGTTCTGCCTCCGAGGATATTCACGAGTATCCAACTGAAGGGCAGTATTCCACTACCACTCTGTCAGGCAAGCAACCCCATTGATCATTTCGATACAAACCCATCTTCTCGCTTCTGCTCTCGTTTACTGCATTAAGACAACGCGTTTCAAACTGCTGTGTGTTGCGGTAGTTGAACCCATATCCTCTGCATGACCTGTCATTGCCACAGTAACTAGATGAAACCCACTAGCATGTGTAGGAGTTGATTGAGCCATGTCTGTGTTTCCTACCATGCTATGCCTGCTATGCTTAGAGTTGTGTCAGGTCTGGCTCATCAGGGTGATGAACTAGAGTGAATGGTTGTGTCGGTAATGAGGGTGAAGTGTTGAACATGTTTTGGTAAAGGTATCGATGAGAGGCCATGTAGGAGTACATGGTGGGTTGTTTCATTGAGGCCGTCCTTAAGAACTGAGATCTGTATGCGTGATTTAAGATTCAGCTACTACCACACATTGGGATCCTTAATTGACTCTCTCGACTTATTAACCACCCCGTCCTCTGTCCAGGAGTTGCAAGTAGTTTCTGGTGCTTGTAGTTGCTGGAAGCCGTGCGCAGCGCTGACCTTAGGGGTGGGCTGTGATGTGGTAGGCACGTGGCACGGTGTACCGGGTCGCCCGTTTTGTGTCTCGGGAACCCTGCACACATCGTTCGGGGCCGTTGAGGACACCCCGGCCGGATTTCCTTGCGGATGGAACCCGAATAGGCGATAAACCTGGACTAGAGACTCGTGTGTTTAGTCAGGTCGTGGCCGACACCCTCGCCGGGCTTCCGCTTCAAGGTTGCCGGGTACATGTCGTGTAGCGGCGATAAGTGGTGAAAGCGTGTGTGAAGAAGTACACCCCTGCAGGGTATAAAACTATTCGAATAGCCGCGTCCACGGTAAAGGACTACTTGGTCACTTATGCAGTTCATAGACAAGTTAATGGTTACTACTAAAAGACTCAAGATAAGTGTGAGTACCGCGGATGGCCCTCTCGTAGGATTACTAGGGAGGATCCACGGTGGAGTATTGTGATGGTGATTAGTGGACTCGTGTGCGAAAACTAATTTCACAAGTGATGTCTCGTAGGATAGCGTAGCCAAGAGTCAAAGCTGGCTTGCTGCAATAACTCCACCACCCTTCTTGAGAATGCGCATGTATATTAGGATCTGTTGTAAGACTTGCTGAGTACCTTTGTACTCATGTTGCTTTAATAATTATTGCAGACGAGAACACTGCCCCCTCCGAAGTGTTCTATGTAGATCTCGACATTGACGAGTGACTTGCCACCCAGGTGGTGACCTGAGCTTGTGAAGGGCCTATGTAGATAGACAGGATTCATCAAGCCTTCTTTCTTTCTAGTGTCTGTACTCAGACTAGTTGCTTCCGCATGTGCTTGTATGTTTGTACGACTTGAGTGTCGGGTCGTGTGACCCCTATCTGTATGAACATGTTATGTATGGCTCCCCAGAGCCTTTTAAATAAAGTACTTTGAGTTGTAGAGTTTTGTTGTGATGCCATGTTGTATTTACACATATCGAGCATATTGTGTGTATGATTGAAATGCTTGGTATGTGTGGGATCCGACTATCTAGTTGTTTATCCTTGGCAGCCTCTCTTATGGGGAAATGTAGTCTGGTGTCTCCACTGAGCCTTGGTAGTCCACTACAGCCCGGTTTACCGGAGTCCTGCTAGCCCAGCACTGCTGCTCCGGAACATTTAGACTGGCCGGCATGTGTTTCACTTCGTTCCTGTGTCTGTCCCTTCGGGGAAATGTCACGCGGTGATATCCGGAGTACTGCCTAGCCTGCTACAACCGGGTTCCCGGAGTCCTGCTAGCCCAGTGCTACAGCCCGGATTCACACGCTGCTGACCGACATGCTCGATGTTGATTCATGTATGCCTGTCCCCGTAAGTTAGCGCCGCTTTGGGTTCACGACTAGCCATGTCGGCCCGGGTTCTCTGTCATATGGATGCTAGCAACACTATCATATACGTGAGCCAAAAGGCGCAAATGGTCCCGGGCCATGGTAAGGCAACACCCGTGGGAATACCGTGCGTGAGGCCGCAAAGTGATATGAGGTGTTACAGGCTAGATCGGTGTGACTTAGAATCGGGGTCCTGACAGCGTGCCGGGTGCCGGGGGGCACACCCCGAAGCCGCATCCGGGTGCGTGCGCCTGCCACCACGCTTCCACAAGCATAGGAGGGCCCACCACAACACCTGGCGGCATTGCTACCCCCCAGGCACCCCGTCGCGTCTAACCCTGACACAGACGACCGCCGGATCTAGCCCTTTGACTTCCGCCGTACGGGGTTTGACCGGTGGACCTTTTCACCTGGTTGTCATAGCCAAGCCCATAGCTACACCCCCTTACATGGTCCCGGCCCAACCCACCCCAAGATTCCCTACGTGTCGGCCCGACGTGGCCGTTTCCCCTCTCCGTGACACGGCGGCAGCGACGCTCGTGAGGGGGGCACACCCCGGAGACGCGTGCCGGGTGCGTGCGCCTGCCACCATGCTTCCACAAGCGTAGGAGGGCCCACCACAACACCTGGCAGCATTGCTACCCCTCCCCCCCAGGTATCCCGTCCCGTCTAACCCTGACACAGACGGCCGCCGGATCTAGCCCTTTGACTTCAGCCGTACGGGGTTTGACCGGTGGACCTTTTCACCTGGTTGTCATAGCCCAGCCCATAGCTACACCCCCGAACACGGTCCCGGCCATTCCACCCCAATATTCCCTCCGTGTCGGCCCGACGTGGCCGTTTCCCCCTCCGTGACACGGTGGCAGCGATGCCCGTGAAGGGGGGCACACCCCGAAGCCGCGTGCCGAGTGCGTGCGCCTGCCACCACGCTTCCACAAGCGTAGGAGGGCCCACCGCAACATCTGGCGGCATTGCTACCCCCCAGGCACCCCGTCCCGTCTAACCCTGACACACACGACCGCCGGATCTAGCCCTTTGACTTCCGCCGTACGGGGTTTGACCGGTGGACCTTTTCACCTGGTTGTCATAGCCCAGCCCATAGCTACACCCCCGAACATGGTCCCGGCCCAACCCACCCCAAGATTCCCTACGTGTCGGCCCGACGTGGCCGTTTCCCCCTCCGTGACACGGCGGCAGCGACGCCCGTGAGGGGGCACACCCCGGAGACGCGTGCCAGGTGAGTGTGCCTGCCGCCATGCTTCCACAAGCGTAGGAGGGCCAACCACAACACCTGGCAGCATTGCTACCCCCAGGTACCCCGTCCCGTCTAACCCTGACACAGATGACCGCCGGATCTAGCCCTTTGACTTCAGCCGTACGGGGTTTGACCGGTGGACCTTTTCACCTAGTTGTCATAGCCCAGCCCATAGACACAACCCCGATACATGGTCCGGCCAACACACCCAAGATTCCATTGCGTCGGCCCGACGTGGTCATTTACCTCTCCGTTGACACGGCGGGCAGCGACGACCACGCGGGGGGCACACCCCGGAGCCGCGTGCGGGTGCGTGCGCCTGCCACACGCATGTCACAAGCGTAGAGGGCCCACAGCAACACATGGGCGCATTGCTACCCCCCCCCCCAGGGACCCCGTCCCTCAACCCTGACACAAACGACCGCGGATCTAGCCCTTTGACTTCCGCCACCGGGTTTGACCGGTGGACCTTTCACTGGTTGTCATAGCCCAGACCCATAGCTACACCCCCGAACACGGTCCCGACCCAACCACCCCAAGATTCCTCTGTGTCGGCCGACGTGGCCGTTTCCCCCCTGTGACACGGCGGCAGCGACGCCCGTGAGGGGGGCACACCCCGGAGCGCGTCGCCGGGTGCGTGCGCCTGCCATAACGCTCACAAGCGTAGGAGAGCCCACCCCAACACTGGCGGCATTGCTACCCCCCCACCCAGGTAACCCGTCCGTCTAACCCTGACATAGACAAGGGCCGGAGCTAGCCCTTTGACTTCCGCCATACGGGGTTTGACCGTGGACCTTTTCACCTGGTGTCATAGCCCAGCCCATAGCTTACACCCTCGAACACGGTCCCGACCAACACACCCCAAGATTTCCCTAGTGTCGGCCCGACGTGGCCGTTTCCCCCCCGTGACACGAGTTCACAAGCCGTCAGGAGGGCCCACCGACCAACACCTGGCGGCATTGGTACCCCCCAGGTACCCCGTCCCATCTAACCCTGACAAGACGACCGCCGGACTAGCCCTTTGACTTCCGCGGAAGGGTTTGACCGGTGGACTTTTCACCGGTTGTCATAGCACAGCCATGCCACACCCCCGAACACAGGTCCGGCCACACCCACCCCCATTCCCTCCTGTCGGCCGACGTGGCCGTTTCCCTCCTCCGTGACACGGCGGAGCGACGGGCCGTGACGGGGGGGCACACCCGAGCGCGGTGCCGGTGCGTTCGCAGCCTGCCACCACGCTTCCACAAGATAGGAGGCCCACCACAACACTGCGGCATTGCTACCCCCAGCCAACCCCGTCCCTTCTAACCCTGACACAGACGACCAGCCGGATCTACCCTTTGACTCCGCCGTACGGGGTTTGACCGGTGGACCTTTTCACCTGGTTGTCATAGCCAAGCCCATAGCTACACCCCCACATGGTCCCGGCCCAACCCACCCCAAGATTCCCTACGTGTCGCCACGTGGACGTTTCCCCCCTCCGTGACACGGCGGCAGCGACGCCCGTGAGGGGGCCCACCCCGGGAAGCAGTGCGGGTGCGTGCGCCTGCCACCACACTTCCACAAGCTAGAGGCCCACCACAACACCTGGCAGCATTGCTACCCCCCCAGGTACACCGCGTCCCGTCTAACTCTAACACAGACGGCCGCCGGATCTAGCCCTTTGACTTCAGCCGTACGGGGTTTGACCGGTGGACCTTTTCACCTTGTTGTCATAGCCCAGCCCATAGCTATACCCCCGAACACGGTCCCGGCCAACCCACCTCAATATTCCCTCCGTGTCGGCCCGACGTGGCCGTTTCCCCCTCCGTGACACGGCGGCAGCGATGCCCGTGAAGAGGGGCACACCCCGAGCCGCGTGCCGGGTGCGTGCGCCTGCCACCACGCTTCCACAAGCGTAGGAGGGCCCACTGCGACACCTGGCGGCATTGCTACCCCCCAGGCACCCTCATCCCGTCTAACCCTGACACACACGACTGCAAGATTAGCCCTTTGACTTCCACCGTACGGGGTTGACCGGTGGACTTTCACCTGGTTGTCATATCCCAGCCCATAGTACAACCCGAACATGGTCCCGGCCCAACCGACCCCAAGATTCCCTATTGTATGGCCGACGTGGCCGTTTGCCCCCTCCGTGACACGGCGGCAGCGACGCCGTGAGGGGGGCACACCCGGAGACGCGTGCCGGGTGCGTGCGCGCCTGCACCACTGCTTCCACAAGCGTAGGAGGGCCCACCACAACACCTGGTGCATGGCTACCCCCGGTACCCCCCCCACCGACCACCCCCCGTCCCGTTCTAACCCTGACACGGATGACCGTCCGGATCTAAGCCCTTTGGCTTTAGCTGTACTGGGGCTGTTACCGGTGGAACCTTTTTCACTGGTTGTCATAGCCCCAGCCCATAGCTACACCCGAACACGGTCCCGACCCAACCCACCCAAAGATTCCATCCGTGGTTCGGCCTGACTGGCGTTTCCCAACTCCGTGACCGAGGCCGCGATGCACGTGAGGGGGGGCACACCCCGGAGCCGCGTGCCGGGTGTGTGCGACTGCCACCATGCTTCCACAAGCGTAGGAGGGCCCACCACAACACCTGGTAGCATTGCTACCCCCCAGGTACCCCGTCCCGTCTAACCCTAACACAGACGACCTCCGGATCTAGCCCTTTGACTTCAGCCGTACGGGGTTTGACCGGTGGACCTTTTCACCTGGTTGTCATAGCCCAGCCCATAGCTACACCCCCGAACACGGTCCCGACCCATCCCACCACAAGATTCCCTCCGTGTCGGCCCGACTTGGCCGTTTCCCCCCTCCGTGACACGGCGGCAGCAACGCCCGTGAGAGGGGGCACACCCCGGAGCCGCGTGCCGGGTGCATGCGCAGCTAGCACGCATCCACAAGCGTAGGAGGGCCCACCGCAACACCTGGCGGCATTGCTACGCCCCCAGGTACCCCGTCCCATCTAACCCTGACGCAGACGACCGCCGGATCTAGCCCTTTGACTTCCGCCGTACGGGGTTTGACCGGTGGACCATTTCACCTGGTTGTCATAGCCCAGCCACTATCTTACACCCCGAAACGGTCCCGAGCCCAACCCATGCCAAGATCCCTCCGTGTCGGCCCGACGTGGCCGTTTCCCCTCCGTGACAACACGGCGGCAGCGACGCCCAGTGAAGGGGGGTACACCCCGAGCCGGTTGCCGGGTGCGTGCGCCTCCACCGACGCTTCCACAAGCGTAGGAGTCCACCGCAACACCTGGCGCATTGCTACCCCCAGGTACCCCTTCCCGTCTAACCCTGACACAACACACGGCCGGATCTAGCCCTTTGACTTCCGCCACTACGGGTTTGACCGGTGACCTTTTCACCTGGTTGTTATAGCCCAGCCCATAGCTACAACCCTGAACATGCTCCCCCGGCCCACCCACCCCAAGATTCCTTTGTGTCGGCCGACTGGCCTTGCCCCCCCTCGTGACACGGCGGCAGCGCACGCCCGTGAGGGGGGGCACACCCCGGAAGCCACGTTGCCGGGTGCGTGCGCCTGCCACCCATGCTTCCACAAGCGTAGAGGGCCCACCACAAACCTGGCGGCATGGCTACCCACTACCCCCATGGTACCCACCCCCCCCAGTCCGTCTAACCCTGAGCACAGACGACCGCCGGACTAGCCCTTTGACTTCGCCTGTAACGGGTTTGACCGGTGGACATTTCACCGGTTGTCATAGCCCACCCATAGCTACAAACCGAACACGGTCCGCCCAACCCCCCAAGATTCCCTCCGTGGTCGGCCCGACTGGCGTTTTCACACTCCTCGTGACACGGCGGCGCGACGCCCGTGAGGGGGTGGGCACACCCCGCCCGGCCGCGTGCGGGTGCGTGCGCCTGCCACCACGCTTCCACAAGCGTAGGAGGGCCCACCGCAACACCTGCGCCATTGCTACCCCCCGGCACCCCGATACCCCGTCCTAATCCTGAACACACATCCGACCCCGGTCTAGCCCTTTGACTTCCCGCACGTACGGGGTTTGACCGGTGGACCTTTCTCACCTGGTTTTGTCATAGCCCAGCCATAGCTACAACCCCCGAACATGGTCCCGGCCCAACCCACCCAAGATTCCCTCCGTCCTTCGGCCCACGTGGCCGTTTCCTTTCCTTCCCCCTCCGGTTACACGGCTGCAGCACGCCCGTGCGGGGGGCACACCCCGAGCCGGTGCCGGTGCGTGCGCCTGCCCACCAGCTTCCACAAGCGTAGGAGGGCCCCACCACAACACTGGCGCATTGCTACCCCCCCCCAGGTACCCCAGTCCTGTCTAACCCTGACACGACGCCCGCTGGATCTACCCTTTGACTTCCGCCCGTACGGGGTTTTAAAAACCGTGGACCTTTTCACCTGTGGTTCATAGCCAGCCATAGCTACAAACACCCCCGAAACACGGTCCGACCCAACCCACCCCAAATTCCCTCGTGTCGGCCCGATGTGGGCCGTTTCCCCCCTCCGTGACACGCGGCCGCGACGCCCGTTGAGGGGGGTCACAACCGGAGCCGCGTGCCGGTGGTGCGCCTGCCACCACACTTCCACAAGCATTAGAGGCCCACCGCAACACCTGGCGTCATTGCTACCCCCCCAGGTACCCCCGTCCTGTCTAACCCTGACACAAGACGACCCCGGATCTAGCCCTTTGACTTCCGCCTACGGGTTTGACCGTGTAGCCCTTTTCACCTGGTTGTCATAGCCCAGCCCATAGCTACACCCCCCGAACACGGTCCCGCCCACCCAGCCCAAGATTCCTCCGTGTTGGCCCGACGTGGCCGTTTCCCCTCCGTGACAGGCGGCATCGGACCCGTGAGGGGGGCACAAGGCGTGCTCTTCCCCATTCACGCGGAGCCACCGCCACTGACGATGCACTAGTAGAACAGGGTTGGCTAGCCACCACCCTAGCCCATTAGGAACCGCACATGGCTCCCCGGTCCGGCACCAGGGCCCGGCTGCGTGTTGGTCCGATTCGCTGCCCGTTGCCACGCTTTCCAAAGCGACGGAGGCCAATGGCCAACTGGCTGCATCTACCCCGGACTGTCTGTCACCCTGAGACGACCGTTATAGCCCTTTGATTCGGGTCTACGGGTTCTGTGGACTGGTGGACCTAACCGAGGGATAGCCCAGCCTTACTACCCGTACCGGTCATGGCCAACCCACGACCTCCAATGGTCATTCTATACCCTCGTCCGCGACGCAGAGTGCAGCTCCACTAGTGCAGTGTTTGTTAGCCGCCGAGTGGAGTTTGTCGGTTCAGTCTAGGACGATCACACTGGCATACTGGCGCGCAGGCCGGTCGGCTGATGGGGCCTAGCCCGTCGTGACTTTGAATCCCGGTTCGCATCGTCCGGGGACTCTAATGGGCTCGCTTGTCCAACTCCATTGTCCGTTCGTGCTGAACGGGCAGGGGCCTTTAGTCCCAGGTTCACAGCCAACCGGCCCAATTTGGTGCCTATATATACCCATCGCCGCAAAGAGCAGAGCGCACTCTCCACTGCTCTGTTTTTTCTGGCCGGCGAGGGGAGGTGCTTTGTCGTGCCTAGTCACCTCCTATGCAACACTGAGGTGTTGATGAAATGCCCGAGCACACCATAGTAAGCTTCTCCTCTCAGCGTCTACCTTCAAGCTCCATTTTCCTCACGATATTGTCCTAGGTTTTAGCGGTTCCGTCACGTCCGTCCAGTCTTCACGCCGTCGACGCCCGCGCCGATATCTAGTGCCGCATAACCTGGTGAGCCCTCTTGTTCTTATCCTTCTTTCTAAAACGAAAAATTCTTACTTGTAGATTTAGATAGATACTTGTATAATTTCTTACTTTTATATTGTTTGTTATTATATAGTGGATGTGGTTTTGGTATCCGCCCCGTCGGCCCTCGTCCTTCTATGATTCGAATGTGGGTATAATCTTATATTATAATATTTGTGATTCATTTGCTTGTTTATGACAATTATGCCGACCAACTGTGACATAGATTTTTTTTATCTAGGAGGTATGTGAACCGGAAATTCCAACCGACCCTCATTGTCGAGGAGGTTAAATTTAGTTGAAGAAGAAAACATATACTTGAAGGAAAACATTGAAAAAATTTGAGGAGGAGAAGATGATATTGGAGTTGCATGTTGCGGATGCTCGATGATCACAAGATCAAGATGGATGCCATGCGCTTAGATTAGAAATCAGAAAATATGTCATTCAAACCGAAGGCTTGGTATCATTATGCCGTAGGATCAATTGTTACTTGGTTGCGATATGATCGCATTGTTGTTGCATGAAATGTTGTACATAGTTTCAATGTATGGTTTAATTAGAATGCCTCTGAAGAGCTATATTGTTGTTCAATAGAAACTATGTACTGTACTTTGGTTTTAATGTGATGATGAACTTCGATATTTGGTCACTTATCTATTCATTGAGTTTTGTAATGGTTATGTTTACCACAACTTAATTTATAATATGCACGCAGATGAACGGCAATGGATGTCGTGACAGACGCACCTCCGGTAGTACATTAAGGGCGTGTCATAATTTTCTTCACGAAGTGGCGAGGCAAACAAGAGAATGGTTTTATGTGTTTTCCAGTGCCCTAAATGTGGGAAACTGATCTTATCTGACCGCGAGAAATCCTTCACAACCCACTGCTTTAGAATTTTTCTGCCACACTATAATGTTGGACCACGGCACGGAGAAATAGGGGTATGATGGAAGACAGCGAAGAAGAAGAGGACGATGACAACTATGTGCCCCCTTGAAGACGAGATGCTGCAATGGGGGAAGTGAAGAATCAAGGGGAACCACTACGATGTGCCCGATGATGATCTCACGCCTGGTTTGTGATGCAAGGAATCGAAGGAGGAGAGCTAACGTGTTGTCCAAAAGGAAAAGGAATGCAAAGCTTTACGATGGAGGCATGAAGGCAGAGATTGCCTGAAAAGAGAGAATACTATGATAACCAAGGAAACGATTGCCCGACGTACGTCGCAGCAAAGAAGGTCGTATGCCCTCTAGGATTGGAGGTGCAGAACATACATGCATGCCCTATGACTACATCCTGTACCGCGTGCGTACGAGGATTTGAACCATGCCCGTAATGCGGTTGCTTGCTGTATAAGATCAGACGAGATGACCGGGTGATGTGACGGCGAGCCCCCCAGGAAGAGGGTTTCCGCCAAGGTGAATGGGGTAATTGCTCCTATAACTACCACGGTGAAGTCTGTTAGAAACAAAGAGGCATGCAAGTTTTGATGCGATGCACAGAGAGACCAGTAAGAAAGACGGGAAGTTGACGAGCACCAGCTGAGCGGGTCGACAGTGAGAGGAAAAATCGAGAGAAAGTACCCCTGGACTGAGTTTTGCAGCGGTGACCCAAGGAACGTATGGTTGTGGTTTAAGCGCGATTGATTATCCTTTCAGGGAGCAGAGCCGCAATCACACACCTGGCCGCTGGACTCTATGTTCTATAACCTTCCTCTGGGTGTGACATGAAGCGGAAGTTCATTATGATGCCAGTACTCATCAAGGCCCTAAGCAACCCGGCACACGCATTGATGTGTAACCTAAGGCCACATAAGATTAACTTTTACCGCTGTGGAAATGGGAATGGTGTAACGTGTGTGGGATGAGCACAGACAGGGGAATTTGGATGCAGCCATTGCTGTTTGTAACCATCAATGATTGGCTGTATCTCAGCAACATTTCAGGACATGACAAACAAGCGGGATACCAACATGCACGCACTGTTTAGCTGACACCAAAGTATATACACGTACCAAATGCAGGAAGAATGTGTACCTGGGCACGTCGATTTCTTCCGACCAACCCCTCATGTCGAAAGAAAGGCAAGCATTTCAAAGGCGAGGCAGAATCACCGAACGAGCAACCATGGTACCGGTGATCACGTACTTTGTCTATGTTCAATGATTACACGTATATCTTAGAAAGGGTCCCGGTAGACTATCTGTTCCGAGGACGCCTGAGGGATGCGCTCCATTGTGGAGAATAGAAATCTATATTTGCGACACTACCCTACTGGAAAGACTAGAGGTCCGCTCTTCAATCGACGTGATGAGACTTGGACAAAGCACCTTTGCGTGTAACCGATAGCTTCTTGGGCATGTATTGAAAAGACAAAAGATACACCGGAGCACGGCGAGGAACGCAACTGTTGGCAGAAAAGAAGCATTGCCTCCAAAGCAGTATGAAAAGGTCTGCCAGCTAACGCTCTTACCAAAGAAGGATAAGGAAATCTTTTGAATGCCTGCCCAGTATCCTGATGGTCCCGTCTGGCTTCTGTCGAATATAAAGGGAATAATACTATGGCCAGAGAAAACGTGTCATACCTAAGTCTCATGACTGCCACGTGATTATGACGCCACTGTCATGCTTCCGGTTGCTTGAGGGGGCTTCACCGGGAAACTGTTCGATTAGCCATTGTGAGCTATGTGCATTCCCTCATGCAATCTCTCAGAAGGTGATCGATCCAACAAATCATACCAAGGAAGGAGTGATGTGCGCAATGTCTGTGTCAGTTTCAGATCCTGACGCTGTTCCCCACCATTCCTTCTTCCCCCCCCACTATCAATGACGCACGTCCTAGTTCCATCTAAGTCGACGAAGATTGTCGTTATGGCCCCCGTTGATTTCTACACAATATGTTCCCCTGTGAGAGGTTCCATTGGAGTCCGATAAGAATAGTGTCGTAAACCGCACTACCAGACGAGAGCATCTCCATGGGCCATTCAAACAGAGGATGTCATTGGGATTTTGTGTTGAACTTAATTACTGAACCTTAAGAAGATTCTGGTCTCCCTCAAACGGGATGAGGGGAGATGAACTGAAAAAGGCACTCTAGGAGGGGACTCAATAATATCAGGGACGGGATTATTCTTGGTCTCAAGCACATACAACAGTTTACTACAGTAACTCTAACCTGGTGACCCTCGTATGTCGATGACACAAGAACATTCTGCCGCTCTCAAACACCGCGGAGCAGTGTGACGACTGGATTTTTACATGTGAACACATCACAGACTTTTACCGGGGGCAGTTGGTTGGAAACACATCTCAGAGGTGACAAACACTGTGTTTCTGATGAGCTGTACTCGTTGTCCGAGGGGACCATCTACGACTGTATTGACTTACAAAGGATACGAGGTATAATGGGAATACATTTTACAAACGATGCCCCAATCAAAAGACACAACCAAAAACAGTGGTGTCGCTTGATGCAGCAACCAGAGGGGAAAGACCACATATTAGGTACATAGTGGACATATGGGAACTTGACTACGGACATTTTTAAGGTCCCTTTGTTTAAGTGCAACATGGGTCAATCTGTCAGGAGGGGGGTAAGGTTGACCCACATAAGGAATGACACAGTGGATCTGGAACAATCTGTGGGTACACAAGACGAACCATTCGTGCAGCCAATGATGTGGCGCAGGTTTTCTATGGGAAGGCATGTCCTACCAACGATAAAAAGAAAAATAAGGAAGCAAATACATCATACGATGAGCCAAAGCGCCACATAGTTCTTTCATGAAAAAGAGAACGTGGGATGGACGGGTCAAGACAGACATGTCTGAAGATTATGCAAAGATTTTCTGAAATTCCTACCTCAAAGTCAAGGCGACCAAGCACCCTGTTAAGCGATGAAGAATACCACTGGTTACGGCGCAACAGCAACGGACACAAGCGAGAAAAAGTGAAGACAGATGAATCGAAAAGTTGCTGCACAAATTGATGATGAGCTGCTTTGAATGGTTCATTTAGAATAAATACTGTATCAATTGAGTTACAGGAAAAAATGAAATGCCTTTTGTAAACGAGTGATGTTTCGAAACCCTGATTGCTTCGAAACAGATTGTCAGTTTTTGTAGCACGAATGCATCCATGTTTTTGCCGTAAACCCTCTCAAAACTTTTTTACACATCGCTATGTGGGGTGAAATGATGATACATGCCATTTTCAACCTCTTAGAAGTTCATTAAGTGCTTTTCAATTTCAGGGTCAATTTGACTCAAAAAAATCAGTAAATGCATGAAAATACAGATGAATTCAGAAAGGTTGAAAATTGATGATGTGCTTTTAAACTGGTCATTTTTGAGAACAACAAGTGCTGAGTTAAATAATTCAAAAAATGAAATCCACTTGTAACAGATTTGGGTCGATAAACCTGTATACTTGAAGAGATTGTCTCTTTTGTACATCGAAGGCATCCAGTTTTTGGCCGTAACCCTCTCCTAACTTTTGTAGCACAGGCTATGTGGGTGAAATGATGATATCATGCTCAATTTCAACCTTACGAGTTACATTTGAGTAGCTTTTCAATTTCCAGGGTCATTAGCTCAAAAAACTTCAGTAAATGCATGAAAAATAACAGAATGAAGTCAAAGAATAGGTTGATTGAGTATAATATGGTGTTGCTTATTGGATGGTTGCATTTTGCGCAACCCAAAAGTTGAGTTCAATATAGTTCAAAAAATAAAATCCCTTTGTAAAGAGAGTTTTCGTCCAACCCTGATACTTCGCAACGAGGATGTGTGCCATTTGTTAATACGAAGTGCATCCAGTTTTTGCCGTCCCCTCTCAACTTTTGCTAGCACATGCGATGGGAGGGTGAAATGATGATCCCTATTCCACTTCACTGACCTTTTAGAAGGTCATGTTGTAGTGCTTTTTCAATTTCGGTCATTTATACCAAAAAGAATGACTAATAGCAAAAAGACTGAACTTAAAAATATGCAATTAAAATATTCTGTTACGATCAACTAAATAAAACTATATATTCTTCATAGCAAAAAGAATCAACTAAAAACTTTTATAAACTCTAATAGCAAAAGAAGAATCAACTAAACAGCTTTTTATAAACCCGGTATTTTTTTAAACTAAATTTATATAAAATTTTCACTAAATTATCAAAGTAATTTCTGTTCAAAACATAATGGCAAAATGGAATTTCAATAAAGAATTTTTTGTTAGAAACATTTAATAGCAACTACATAACAAAATCTGTTCTTGATTAAAATAGAAATTTAAAATAACCCTAAAAATTATACCAATTTATATAATATAAAAACACTATATTAATAGCAGAAAAAGAATCACTTCAAAAATCTGTTTTTATAGTAAACGTTATTCCCCACTAGTGTTCACCACCAATTTTAAAAGAATTTCAAATATTGTAAACTATACACATTTGAAAATTAAATCATGGCACTAACAGAAAGGTCTATAATTTTGTGACCTAACATCAAAAAGACTCAGCAGGAAACTGCAAAAATAGCAAAAAGAATAGAGAAAAAACAATATGCCACCTACTGGGCACCACGCCTTAACACACGACAGAAACCTAGCTATTGGGCCAGGAATTCATCCCGCAGCAGGCCCCCAGGGCATAATAGTGTCAGATTAATTAGGCCCATAGGCCTGAAGTTCAGAGGATTTCAATGGGGCGCATGAGGCATCAAGCTATAACCGTTGCGGGCGCGTCTCAAACATAGCGATGTGGGACTAACTTCCCACCACCCACATGCCGCTGTGCAGCCATGTTGGTCCCGGTTGGTGCACGAACCAGGACCAATGCTCAACCTTTGGATCCCGTTTTTCAATGGTCACCAACCTAGGACCAATGCCCCCCCCCCCCTTTGGTTCCCCGTGTGGTCCTACCAACCGGGACCAAAGGTCTCTGTTTCCCGCCCTTTGGGCTGCTGAAAGAGACCTTTTGTTCCCCGGTTGGTGGAACGAACCGGACCACAGGTAG
>CM022301.1:583222616-583253233 GCA_011799875.1 Thinopyrum elongatum | reverse complement strand
ACGCACCGGCAGGCTCGCGGTCTATTTACTCTGGCGGGGATGCCCCCTCACGGACTAGTAACAGCGTCGCTAAACCCGCATAGATCTGTCACGGCAATGAGGGGCAAAACGGCAACGTACGCCGCTGCTATAAGCCGGACCACAAGAGAATCTTGGGAGTGCGTAAACTGGGCGACCGATGGGAACCGATGTTACAGGAACGCGCGTAGACAATAAGGTGATCGTGTTGCTTTTCGTATAGACTCATGCGCGACCGGCAATAGCCCAACCAGGTGAAAATGTCCCCGGTATGTACAAACCCCCGCTATGGCGCGAAGTGAGAATGTCAAAGGGCCTAGCCTCCGGCGCAGCTCGGCTCGCTACACGCGCTGTCCAGGTTGTCTCGCGACGGCAGTCAGAGCCGATGGTAGCCTGGGGATGGAAGGGTAGCCATTTGACGCAGTGTTATGTAAATGCCGGTGGACCCCCTCCTACGCCCATTAAGACTTGCAAGGTTACATTGCGTGCTGGCAGGTAGCACGCAACCCAGGCAGCGATGGCCTCTCCGGCGGTGCTGCCCCCCCCCCACGGGCGCTCGCAGTGCCGCCATCTTCGACGGAGTGGAACCCGGGAAGCGTAAACCCGGGAAAACTGGCCACGGTCGGAAGCGACACGCGGGCGAATCTTGGGTTTGTTGAAAAATGAGGCCCATATGCACTTTCGGCGCGGGTGCTATGTCAAGTGTAGCGTTAGATGCGCTAAGGGCATAGGCACAACCGATGTGTCGTGAATGAACTGAACCGTTCACCGTTTCAAACCCCGTAACGGGGGTCTAGGAAGCTCAGAAGGTCTAGAAGTCCGAGAGACGTAACGTCATGAGTATCAGCAGGCTAAAGAGTAGAGGCAAACACAGGGGATCAACCTGGGTGCCCGTAGCATGCCGCCATGAAGTGGATAGGTTGCCGCCTGTATGGGCCCTCTTACGCCCTGTCGCCCTAGGGATCGCGTGCTAGTTGCGCATTTGCCACACCCCGCACATGACCGGACTCCGGGACGTGTGCCCACCTCTGACCCAATAGTCGAGCGTGTGCAATTCGGACCCGCCCCGCTTAGCTCAAGGTCGCGAGCGGTGCGGAACGGCCTCCGTCAGGGCGACACGCGAGCGGATCTGGTAGCACGTAAGGGATGGGTCGGGGCACGCACCGTGTTTCGGGGCGCAGCGGGTAGCTATGACGGTATAGGAGCTAATCAAGACAACCCAGAGTGATAAATAGCCGTCTCCACGACGTTAAACCCCACGTACGCAGCCGCTGAAGTCAATAGGGCTAGATCCGGAGGTCGTCTGTCTGTTTACAGGATTAGGAGCTCGGGGAGACAAGAGAATAGCCATGAGGGCAAGGACCGGGAGAGTCGCGCCCGGTAAAGCCGTACAGGTAAGAACGCCGCATAGCAATGATACGTGTTTTGAGTGATTCAGAGCAAATACTAGAATGGACGGGAAGAGTATGAAAGAGCCCGCGAACGGCGTCAAAGGAGTGGTCGTCGATGTGCACCGATCGGCACGCGTCGGACAGGCCGCCACCGCATCCCGGACCACCGCGGCTTCTCCTGGGGTGTGCCCCCTCATGGGCGATCGCTGCCGCCGTGAATACACCGAGCGGCAGGAAATCGCCACGTCGGGCGACACGCGACGGAACTGGGGATGGGTTGTGGCCGGACCTGTTCGGGGTGTATGGGTGTTGTGTGGTGCTAGTGTTGGGGTAGTTTGTTAGGCTATTGGACTGCGGCGTATGACATCCAGGTGGTGAAAAGGATTTCCACCGGTAACATCAAAAACCCGATCGGCGGAGGAAAGTCAAAGGAGCTAGAACTGGAGTCGTCTCTGTGTCAGGGTTAGATGGACGGGGATGAATGGCGGTTTTAGCAATTGCCCTGCCAGGTATTGCGGTGGTGGGGGCGTGGGCCCTCCAACGCTTTTGGAAAAGCAGGCGGCGATGGAGCACGGCACATGTGGCAACGGCTTTCGGGGGTGGAGGTGGCCCCTTAACGGGCGTCGCTTATTTTGCGCAGTATTTGTGCATGGAGGCGGAACGAACGGCAACGTTCGGGCCGAACGGAGGGGAATCTTGTGAGTGGGTTGGATGAGTTAGGGACCGGCGTTCGAGCGGTTGATGTTCGCTTAGCTAGCGGGCTCGGCTATGAACAACCAGGTGAAAAAGGGTTCCACGCGTCAACCCAGCTATGGGGGAGACAAAGGGCTAAGATCCGGCGTCGTCTTGCAGGTTTAGACGCGCGAAGGGCGCTACCTGAGGGGGGGGGGTAGCAAGGCCGCATGGTGTTGAGGTGCGGCCTACTACGCATTGTCTGGAAATTTGTGGCAGACGCCGCAACCGGCACCCACGGCTTCCGGGTTGTGCCCCCCATCAGCGGCGTGTCGCACCGCGTGTCACGAGGGGGGAGGGGAAACGGCCACGATCGGGCCGACACAAGGGAATCTTGGGGTTTTTGGTTTGGGGCGGGGACCGTGTTCGACGGGGGTTGTAAGCTAGTAGCTATGGGCTGGGCATGACAACCAGGTGAAAAGGTCCACCGGTCAAACCCCGTATTGGCGGAGAAGTCAAAGGGCTAGTCCGGCGGTCGTCTGTGTCGGGTAGTAGGGAGGGAGGGGTTACAGGGTGGGGGGGTAGCAATGCACGCCAGGTTGTTGCGGTGGGCCTCCTACGGCTTGTGGAGGTGCTAGGCAGGCACGCACCCGGCCAGCGGCTCGGGGTGTGCCCCCCTCCGGGCGTCGCTGCCGCCCATTTCACGGAGGGGGGGAAACGGCCACGTCGGCCGACACACGAGGAATCTTGGGGTTGGTTGGGCCGGGGACCGTGTTCGGGGGGTGTAGGCTATGGGCTGGGCTATGACAACCTGAGGGATGAAAAGGTCCAAACCGGAAAAACGTTAGGCGGAAGTCCAAGGTAGTATCGGCGGTCGTGCGTAAGGGTTAGATGGGACGGGGTACCTGGGGGGTAGCAATGCCGCCAGGTGTTGCGGTGGGTGGGCCTCTAGCTTGTGGAATGCGTGGCAGGCGCAGCACGGCACGCGAGGCTCCGGGGTGTGCCCCCCCTACGGGCGTCGCTGCCCGCCGTGTCACGGAGGGGGAAACGGCCACGTCAGGGCCGACACGGAGGGAATCTTTGGGTGTGGGTGGGGTGGACCGTGTTCGGGGTGTGTAGCTATGGCTGGGCTATTGACAACAGGTGAAAAGTTCCACCGGTCAAACACGTAGCGCGAAGTCAAAGGGCTAGATCCGGCGTCGTCTGTGTCAGTTAGACGGGACGGGGGTACCTGGGGGGTGGTAGCAATGCACAGGTGTTGGGTGGGCCCTCCTACGCTTGTGGAAGCAGTGGAGGACAGGCGCACGCACCGGCAACGGGTCCCCGGGTGTGCCCCCCTCAGGTCGCCTTCGCGCGCGTGACGGAGGGGGGAAGAAACGCCACGTCGGGCCGACAAGAGGAATACTGGGGGTGGGTTGCGCGGGACGCATGTCGGGTGTGTTGTAGCTATGGGCTGAGGTTATGACAACCAGGTGGAATAAAAGGTCCACCGGTCAAACCCGTACGGCGGAAGTCAAAGGGTAGAAATCCGGAGGTCGACTATGCAGTTTGTGTGTGTCAGGGTTAGTAGTCGGCGGGGTGCTGAGGGTAGCCAATGCCGCCAGTATGTTGCGGCTGGGCCCTCCTACGCTTTGGAAGCGTGGTGGGGGCAGGGCCGCACGAACCTCGGCACGGCGGGCTCGGGTCGTAGTGCACCCCTTAACGAGGCATCGCGTCACCGCGTGTCATCGGAGGGGAAGAACGGCCAACGTGAGGAGACACGGAGGGCGAATCTATGATGTGGGTTGGCCTGGGACCGTGTGCGAGCCGGTGTTTGTTTGTTTTTGTTTGTAAGTTTGTTGTTGTAGAATATTGTGGGGTTGCGCCTGGGAGGGGCGTTGGCCTTTGTTGTTGACCCAAAAACAAGGCATTTCGTTTTTAAGGGGGGAAAAATTCTTGTGCAGGTTTTGTTGTTAGTAGCCTAGGGGAACTACGGCTTCTGACAAACAAGGTGAAGGTCCACCGGTAAACCCGTACGGCGGAAGAACAAAAGGCTAGATCGGCGGTCTGTCTTTGTCAGTGTTTAAGTGTTAGACGGGAAGGGCAGGTGGTAAATGGGGGAGAGGTAGCAACGGTTTAGCAATGCCGCAAGGGAGTTGCGGTGGGCCATCCACCGCTTGTCGGAATCTGGTGGCAGGGCCACGCAACCGGCACGCGGCTACGGGGTGCTGCCCCGCCTCACAGCGCCCCGTCGCTCACGCTGCATGGTGTGTAACGGATGGGGGAGAGAAACAGGCACAGTCGCGGGCCGACACAGAGGGAATCTTGCGGTGCGTTGGGAGGGACCGATGTTCGGAGGGTTTGTTGTAGCTTATGGGCTCTGGCTAATGGCAACCAGGTGAAAATTGTCCACCGGTCAAACCCGTGATGGCGGAACGCGGAAAGTCAAAAGCGGCTAGCTTTTCCGGCGGTGTAGTCTGTGTCAGGGTTAGTCGCGACGGGAGAATAACTGGGGGAGGGTAAATATGGTTTATATCGGGTTACTTTTCGGGGGTTAGAGGTAGAAGGTAGAAGGATATGGGTAGATGATGGTTTGGTGGGGGAGATGGTAGCAAGAGAAGACAGGTTGTGGCGGTGGGGGGACACACCCCTTCATACGCTTGTGGATTGCAGTAAACGCTAGGCCAAGGCGGCAAGCATACCGAGGCAAACGTGGCTCCGGGCTAGGCCCCCTCACGGGCGTCGCTATGTATTTGCCGCCATGTCACGGGCGAGGGGGGGGAAACCGGCCCCCACCCCAAGATTCCTTCCGTGTTGGCCCGACGTGGCCGTTTCCCCCCTCCGTGACACGGCGGCAACGACGCTCGTGAGGGGGGGCACACCCCGAAGCCGTGTGCCGGGTGCGTGCGCCTGCCACCACGCTTCCACAAGCGTAGGAGGTCCCACCGCAACACCTGGCTGCACTGCTACCCCCCAGGCACCCTGTCCTGTCTAACCCTGACACAGACGACCACCGGATCTAGCCCTTTGATTTCCGCCGTACGGGGTTTGACCGGTGGACCTTTTCACCTGGTTGTCATAGCCCAGCCCATAGCTACACCCCCGTACACGGTCCATGGCCCAACCCACCCCAATATTCTATCCGTGTCGGCCCGACGTGGCAGTTTCCACTAGTAGAAAACAGGGCTTTGGTCTAGGCCAGCCCAGCCCATTAGTCCCGGTTCAGTCAGGAACCGGGACACATGGGGGCATACGTCCCGGTTCGTGCGCCCAGGGGGCCGGCCGGGGCTCGTGGGGCATTGGTCCCGGTTCGTCTGGACCCTTTGGTCCCGGTTCCAGACACGAACCGGGACCAATGGGCCTCGCTCCTGGCCCACATCCATTAGTCCCGGTTCGTGGCTGGAACCGGGACCAATGGGTGGCCTTTAGTCCCGGTTCCAACCAGGAACCGGGACCAATGTTGTGCCTATATATACCCCTCGCCCGCGAGCAGAGCACTCCACTACTCTGTTTTTTCTGGCCGGCGAGGGGAGGTGTTTGTGGTGCTCTAGCTCACCTCCTATGCACATGAGGTGTTCGATGAAATGCCCGAGCAACACTACTTAAGCTTTCTCCTCTCCAAACTCTACCTTCAAGCTCCATTTTCCTCAAGATTTGTCTAGGTTTAGCGGTCCGTCACGTCCCGTCCCCGTCTTCACCGCCGTCGATCGCCCGCGCCGATCTCGTCGCCGGCATAACCGTGGTGAGCCTCTTGTTCTTATCTTCTTTCTAAAAGAAAAAAATTCTTACTTGTATGATTTACATAGATACTTGTATAATTTTCTTACTTTTATTATTGTTTGTTATTATATAGTGCGATGGTTTTGGTATCCGCCCCCGTCGGCCCTCGTCCTATCTATGATTCGGATGTGGTATATATTATATTTTATAACTATTTGGTTCATTTGTTGTTTATGACAATTATGCCGACCAACGTGACATAGATTTTTTTTATCTAGGAGGTATGTGAACCGGAAATTCCAACCGACCCTATTGTCGAGAGGTTAAATTTAGTTGAAGAAGAAAACAATTACTTGAAGGAAAAATTGAAAAAAATTGAGGAGGAGAAGATGATATTGGAGTTGCATGTTGCGGATGTCGTCGATGATCACAAGATCAAGATGGATGCAATGCGCTTCAAGATTAGAAAGTATAGAAAATATGCCATTCATACCGAGGCTTGGTATCATTATGCCGTTGGATCAATTGTTACCTTGGTTGCGATTATGATCGCATTTGTTGTTGCATTGAAATGTTTTACATAGTTTCAATAATGTATGGTTTAATTAGATGCTCTGAAGAGCTATATGTTGTTCAATAAGAACTATGTATGTACTTTGGTTTTAATGTGATGATGAACTTCTATTAATTTGGTCACTTATCTGTTCATGATGTTTTGTAATGGTTTTTAACACACTTAATTATATATAATGCACGCAGATGAACTGGCAATGGATGTACGGTGACAGACGCACCTCCGAGTATATTAAGGGCGTGCATAATTTTCTCGAAGTGGCTGAGGCAAACAAGCAGAATGCTTTTATGTGTTGTCCATGCCCTATATGTGGGAATACGAAGTCTTACTCTGACCGGAAAATCCTTCACAACCACCTGCTTTATAAGGATTTCATGCCACACTATAATGTTTGGACCAAGCACGGAGAAATAGGGGTTATGATGGAAGACAGCGAAGAAGAAGAGGACGATGACAACTATGTGCCCCCTGAATACGATGATGCTGCAACGGGGGAAGCTGAAGATCAAGTGGAACCAGACGATGTGCCCGATGATGATCTCAACCGGGTCATTGTTGATGCAAGGAGACAGTGCGAAAGTGAAAAGGAGAAGCTGAAATTCGATCGCATGTTAGAGGATCACCAAAAAGGGTTGTACCCCAATTGCGAAGATGGCAACACAAAGCTCGGTACCGTACTGGAATTGCTGCAGTGGAAGGCAGAGAATGCTGTGCCTGACAAAGGATTTGAGAAGCTACTGAAAATATTGAAGAAGAAGCTTCCAAAGGATAACGAATTGCCCGATAGTACGTACGCAGCAAAGAAGGTCGTATGCCCTCTAGGATTGGAGGTGCAGAAGATACATGCATGCCCTAATGACTGCATCCTGTACCGCAGTCCGTACGAGGATTTGAACGCATGCCCGGTATGCGGTGCATTGCGGTATAAGATCAGACGAGATGACCCTGGTGATGTTGACGGCGAGCCCCCCAGGAAGAGGGTTCCTGCCAAGGTGATGTGGTATGCTCCTATAATACCACGGTTGAAACGTCTGTTCAGAAACAAAGAGCATGCCAAGTTGATGCGATGGCACAGAGAGGACCATAAGAAAGACGGGAAGTTGACAGCACCCACTGACGGGTCGCAGTGGAGAAAAATCGAGAGAAAGTACCGGACTGAGTTTGCAGGTGACCCAAGGAACGTATGGTTTGGTTTAAGTGCAGATGGCATTAATCCTTTCGGGGAGCAGAGCAGCAATCACAGCACCTGGCCCGTGACTCTATGTATCTATAACCTTCCTCCTTGGGTGTGCATGAAGCGGAAGTTCATTATGATGCCAGTACTCATCCAAGGCCCTAAGCAACCCGGCAACGACATTGATGTGTAACTAAGGCCATTAGTTGAAGAACTTTTACAGCTGTGGAATGGAAATGGTGTACGTGTGTGGGATGAGCACAGACAGGAGGAATTTGACCTGCATGCCTTGCTGTTTGTAACCATCAATGATTGGCCTGCTCTCAGTAACCTTTTAGGACAGACAAACAAGGGATACCACGCATGCACGCACTGTTTAGCTGACACCAAAAGTATATACCTGGAACAATGCAGGAAGAATGTGTACCTGGGGCATCGTCGATTTCTTCCGACCAACCATCAATGTCGAAAGAAAGGCAAGCATTTCAAAGGCGAGGCAGATCACCGAAAGAAGCCCGCCATGCGTACCGGTGATCACGTACTTGCTATGGTCAATGATTTACACGTAATCTTTAGAAAGGGTCCCGGCGGACTATCTGTTCCGAATGACGCTGAGGGATGCGCTCCCATGTGGAAGAAGAAATCTATATTTTGGGACCTACCCTACTGGAAAGACCTAGAGGTCCGCTCTTCAATCGACGTGATGCACGTGACAAAGAACCTTTGCGTGAACCTGCTAGGCTTCTTGGGCATGTATGGAAAGACAAAAGATACACCGGAAGCACGGGAGGACCTGCAACGTTGGCACGAAAAAGACGGCATGCCTCCAAAGTAGTATGAAGGTCCTGCCAGCTACGCTCTTACCAAAGAAGAGAAGGAAATCTTCTTTGAATGCCTGCTCAGTATGAAGGTCCCGTCTGGCTTCTCGTCGAATATAAAGGGAATAATAACTATGGCAGAGAAAAAGTTTCAGAACCTAAAGTCTCATGACTGCCACGTGATTATGACGCAACTGCTTCCGGTTGCATTGAGGGGGCTTCTACCGGAAAACGTTCGATTAGCCATTGTGAAGCTATGTGCATTCCTCAATGCAATCTCTCAGAAGGTGATCGATCCAAAAATCATACCAAGGCTAAGGAGTGATGTGGCGCAATGTCTTGTCAGTTTCAAGCTGGTGTTCCCACCATCCTTCTTCAATATCATGACGCACGTCCTAGTTCATCTAGTCGACGAGATTGTCGTTCTGGGCCCCGTATTTCTACACAATATGTTCCCCTTTGAGAGGTTCATTGGAGTCCGAAAGAAATATGTCCGTAACCGCACTAGGCCAGAAGGAAGCATCTCCATGGGCCATCAAACAGAGGATGTCATTGGGTTTTGTGTTGACTTCATTCCTGACCTTAAGAAGATTGGTCTCCCTCAATCGCGGTATGAGGGGAGACTGACTGGAAAAGGCACGCTATGAGGGGACTCAATAATATGCAGGGACGGGCATTCTTGGTCTCAAGCACACTACACAGTTCTACAGAACTCTACCTTGGTGACCCCGTATGTCGATGAACACAAGAACATTCTGCGCTCCAAACACCCGGAGCAGTGTGACGACTGGATTACATGTGAACACATCAGGACTTTCGGCAGTTGGTTGGAAACACATCTCAGAGGTGACAACACTGTTTCTGATGAGCTGTACTCGTTGTCCGGGGGACCATCTTCGACTGTATTGACTTACAAAGGATACGAGATAAATGGGAATACATTTTACACGATTGCCCAAGATCAAAAGAGCACTAACCAAAACAGTGGTGTCCGCTTTGATGCAGCAACCAAGAGGGGAAAGGACACATATTATGGTTACATAGTGGACATATGGGAACTTGACTACGGACATGATTTTAAGGTCCCTTTGTTTAAGTGCAAATGGGTCAATCTGTCAGGAGGTGGGGTACAGGTAGAGCCACATTACGGAATGACAACAGTGGATCTGAACAATCTTGGGTACACAGACGAACCATTCGTCCTAGCCAATGATGTGGCGCAGGTTTTCTATGTGAAGGACATGTCTACCAAACCGAGAAAAAGAAAAGATAAGGAAGCAAATACATCATACGATGAGCCAAAGCGCAACATAGTTCTTTCAGGGAAAAGAGACATCGTGGGAGTGGAGGGTAAGACAGACATGTCTGAAGATTATGAAAAGTTTCATGAAATTCCTCCCTTCAAAGTCAAGGCTAACCCAAGCACCCTGTTAAGCGATGAAGAATATCCATGGTTACGGCGCAATAAGCAAAGGACACAAGCGAAGAAAAAGTGAAGACAGATGAAGTCAGAAAGGGTTGAAAATTGATGATGTGGCTTTGAATGGTTCATTTTGAGCACACAAAAAGTCTGGAGTTCAAATTAGTTCAAAAAAATGAAATCCCTTTGTAACAGGTGAGTTTTTGTCCGAAACCCTGATACTTCGAAAGAGATTGTCCATTTTGTACACGAAGTGCATCCTGTTTTTGCCGTAACCCTCTCAACTTTTTAGCACATCCTATGTGGGTGAAATGATGATATCATGCCACTTTTCAACCTCTTCAGAATTCATTTGAAGTGCTTTTCAATTTCAGGGTCATTTTGCTCAAAAAAATCAGTAAATGCATGAAAAATAACAGATGAACTCAGAAAGGGTTGAAAATTGATGATGTTGCTTTAAATGGTTCATTTTGAGAAAAAGTGTGGAGTTCAAATAAGTTCAAAAAATGAAATCCCTTTGTAACAGATGAGTTTTCGTCCGAAACCCTGATACTTCGAAAGAGATTGTCTATTTTGTACATGAAGTGCATCCAGTTTTTGTCGTAACCCTCTCAACTTTTTAGCACATGCTATGTGGGTGAAATGATGATATCATGCTCATTTTCAACCTCTTCAGAGTTCATTTGAAATGCTTTTCAATTTCAGGGTCATTTAGCTCAAAAAAATTAGTAAATGCATGAAAAATAACAGATGAAGTCAGAAAGGGTTGAAAATTGATGGTGTTGCTTTGAATGGTTCATTTTGAGCACACAAAAAGTCTGGAGTTCAAATAAGTTCAAAAAAATAAAATCCCTTTGTAACACATGAGTTTTCGTCCGAAACCCTGATACTTCGAAAGAGATTGTCCATTTTGTACACGAAGTGCATCCAGTTTTTGCCGTCACCCTCTCAACTTTTATGAAACTCTAATAGCAAAAATAATAAACTAAAAGAATGAACTAGAAAACTTTGATGAAACTCTAATAGAAAAAGAATGAACTAGAAAACTTTAATGAAACTTTAATAGCTAAAGGAATCAACTAAAAAACTTTTTAACCCTGTATTATTTGAAACTAAAATTATATAAAATTTATGCAACTAAAATTATCAAAGTATTTTGTCTTCAAACATTAAAAGAAAAAGAATTTTCATAAAATAAATAAAAAAAGCAAAAAAGAAAATAAAATAAATAAGTAGAAACAAAATAAAATAAATAAGTAGAAAGAAAATAAACTTTAATAAATAAGTAGAAACAAAATAAAATAAAATAAAATAAAATTTAATAAAATAAATAAAAATAGCAACATTAAGTATTTTGGTGTAAGTAGAAACAAAATAAAATAAATAAAGCAACAAAGAAAACAAAATAAAAATAAAAAAAGTGCCGCCTACTGGGCCACCACGGCCTGAATACGACTAGAAACCCAACCATGAGCCAGGATTCAGGCCCGCAGCAGGCCCAGTAGGCCCACACGCACATAGTGCGAGTTTAGGCCCGAAAGCCTGCAGTTGAGAGGAGCTCGAGAGAGTGGGCGCAGCAGCGCTTATAAACCACTCTCGAGCTCTCTCAACTAGCGAGGTGGGACTAAACTTTTGGCCGCGACGCGGGCAGCACAAGGCTTTTTGTCCCGGTTGGTGGCACCAACCGGGACTAAAGGGGTGCATTGGTACCGGTTCGTGGCACCAACCGGGACCAATGCACGCCCTTTAGTCCCGGTTGGTTCCACCAACCGGGACCAAAGGTCCCTGCTTCCCGCCCTTTGGGCTGCTGAAAAAAGACCTTTGGTCCCGGTTGGTGGCACCAACCGGGACTAAAGGGGGGCATTGGTCCCGGTTGGTGCCACTAACCGGGACCAAAGCCTTTGCTATATAAGCCAGCACTTAGGAAATTTTCAGATTTCCATCGCCAGTTCGTGCCCGACGGCCCAGCGCTGCTCCTCGTCGCCGTCGCCATCGTCGCCCCTGCCTCTGACGTCGTCGCCCCTGCCCCGAGCCCTCGACGCCGTCGCCGCCCGCTCCCCGCACCTCGTCGTCATCGCCCAGCGCCCCTGCCCCCGACCATGCCGTCGCCGCGCCGGCCCCTGCCCCGCGCCCAAGCCCCTGCCCCGGCCCGCCCCCACCGTCGCCGTCGTCATCGTCATCGCCGTCGCTAGCCGCCCCCGCTGTGAGCCGCCGCGCCGCCCCGTCTCTGTTTTTTTTTCAATTTTTATTAGATTAATTTTTTGTTCATATATATATATAATGTATATATTTATGTATGTGCCTATATGTATGTAGATGTTCATAATGTATTAATTTTTTTGTTCAGAGCATGTTTTTGTTCATGATGAGGGGGGTGGGGGTTCGATGGACAATGTAAGATTGATGCAATTTTTTGTTCATATATATATATAATGTAATTTTTTTCAATGTATATATGTATGTGGTAGCTATATATGCATGATGAGGGGGGTGGGGGTCGATATACCCCCTCCCCGATAACTTTGACATGAGGGGGAGGGGTCGATATACCCCCTCCCTGATAACTTCGACATGAGGGGGGGGGTCGATATAGCCCCTCCCCGATAACTTCGACATGAGGGGGGGGTCGATATACCCCCTCCCCGATAACTTCGACATGAGGGGGGGTCGATATACCCCCTCCCCGATAACTTCGACATGAGTGGGGGGGGTCGATAATTACTACTGATGTGTTTGTTCATAGCATTTTTTTAATGTATGTATGTATGTATGGATGGATATAGAAAATGTTCATATATGATGTTTTTTTGTTCATAGCAATTTTTTTCCATGTATGTATGTATTTTTTTAGATGTGCTATGTTTTTCAGATGAGATGAAATGAGATGAGTTGTCCATTTGTTGTATAAACATAACCCCGATAACTTCAATTCCCCTCGGGCTTATATTTTTGTGAGCATAGAAATTTTTGTAACTTGTATGTGTTTGATCACCGCGGACTTATATACTTGATTGGACTATGGAGTGCATATTTAGTCGAGTCCAACATCAATATTTGTGAATGATTTCATATTGTTGGGCACTGCGGATAGTTGTGAGAGGAGTTTTTCCTTTGATTTTGAGGCATGTGATCTAGATAATGTCCAATGCCTCATATCGCGAACATAGTTATATTGGACAATTGATCTTCATATAAATGAAGCATAAAAGTTTAGCAAACAGTTTGGCAATCACTTAGAAATTTTCATGTTGTAGGAGTACATGTAAAAAAATTCAGAGTTGTTCATTCACTTCGACATGAGGGGGGACGTCGATCAACCCCCTCTCGCCCGAACAAGTCTATGTATTATTTTATATCATGGTGGACATATATAAAAAAGCGTTGTCGATCTCCTACCCCCTCCCGCCCCTACTCGACAAACTCTCGAGGCCACCCAAACCACTAGAAGATAACTCCGGTAACTTTGACATGAGGGGGGACGTCGATCAACCCCCTCTCGCCCGAACAAGTCTATGTATTATTTTATATCGCGGTGGACATATATCAAAGTTTTGCCATATATAGATTTATCCAGAATGCCCCCATTATGGATGTGCACAAGTTGATCCAATTTTTTTTCAGATCTCATCTATATATATATTCTTCTATATGTCACGTTGTTTGTCAAAGTATTGAAGAAATCCATGGCTTCATCATTAGTCGGAAGTAACAGGCGTATGATGCTACGAAGCTCTTCAAAGTTGTTTTGGAACGGAGTTCCTGATAGAATAATTCTCCTTTTGATACGAATTTCAGCAAAGGCCTTCCAAATAGCGATATTCGGAAGGCTCTTGCTGAACTTTGTACCAAAAAGCGAATTATTCTATCGGGAACTCCGTTCCAAAATAACTTTGAAGAGCTTCGTACCATTATACGCCTGTCATTTCCGGCTAATGATGAAGTCATGGTTTTCTTGAATTCTTTGACACTAGACAACGTGACATATAGAAGGGTAGATGAGATCAAGAAAAATATAGACCATTTTCTGCACATCCAGAATGGCGTCATTTTGCTAAATCCCTTGTCGGTCCGGATGTCGGACATTCATGAGAGAGGCGGTCCGTAGAAGAGTTGTCGAGGCCACCCCAAACCGTAGAAGCGTCGAGCTAGCTAGGTCTACGTTTGCACTAATATATCCATCTATCATGTTTGTATATTAATTGCCATGTTGTAATATTTGCAGAAACTATGGAGCACCGAGACATCGAAGCAGAACAGTTGTTGGGGGACATAATCCTCGGCGGAGGTGATATCTTGTCGTATCTCAACGACACCGATGGTCTGGAAGGAGAGGGTGAAGCAGGCTCCGGTGATCCAACAATGGAGGTGGAAGGACATGATTATGATGGCTCCGATGAGCGAATGGAGGAAGGAGCTGTTGCAAAGTCCGGTGAGGTATATATATTAATTAAGCCTGTGCTGACTAGCTAATTGATGCATTAATTGTTTTGGTATGTACACATATTAACTCTCTTCTTTCTTCTTTTCTAGCCCTCCGGATCGAGCCAAACTTCGGTAACGAGACGAGGCCCGAAGAAAAGGTTGCGCCAGGATGAAAGGTTCATGATCACAGCAATCAAGGGCGATGGCCAACCGATTGAACCCAGCCGGACCAAGGAAGCATTTTCTGCTCAGTGCGGGGTTCTTGTTAGGGACATGATCCCGATCAGCATCCAACAATGGAATAAGCCTAAGAGCGAAGACCCTCAAGTGTGTTTTGTCAACGATAGACAGAAAGATGATCTTTGGACCGCGCTGAAGGCAAACTTCACCCTACTGCCAGAGGAGGATCCGGATAAGCCAGTTATAGAGCCATTGGTCAAGGCTCATGCTCTTAAGAAGATGGCAGATCTATTCAGGAGGTGGAAGAATGAGTTGAAATCAACATTTGTCGACAAAGGGAAGACTCCAGAATTCACCGGCCGATTTGAGAAGATAAGAGATCACTGGCCCGCATTTGTGGCCCACAAGACATCGGAGAAGAGTAAGAAGATGTCAGCGACAAACAAGAATAATGCTGCAAAGAAGGAGTATCACCATCGCACGGGGTCAGGTGGCTACCTCAAAGCCCGGCCGTTGTGGGACAAGGCTGAGAAGGACCTGCTTGATAAAGGGGTCGAACCAGAGACATTGAACTAGCCAGACCGTTCAAGGACTTGGTTCTTCGGGGTTGGGGGAACCTTGGACCCTGAAACAGGGAAGTGCCATTGGACGAAGGAGCAACTTGAAATACCCGTCAAGAAGCTTCAGAAGTATATCGCCGCAGTGCAGGAAGGGACGTTCGTTCCCGACAGAGAGAACGACGAGCTCACAGAGGCCCTCGGGAATCCTGAGCACCCAGGACGAACACGAGGCACGGCAGGCTCCGTTGCGTGGAGGGTTGGGTTTCCCAGCGTAGGCGGTTACAAAACCCGGGAGAGGAGGAGGAAAGTGGAGCAGACGGAACTGCAGTCGCTGAATGCAAGGGTACGAGCGCTAGAGGAACAAGCACTACTAGTTCAGAGCCAGCAACCTGCCGGAGCTACCCCAGAAGCTACCCCTCCATCTCAGCGGAGAAGCAGCGTGGCTTCCACCGAGGTCCTTCAGCAGCCTGACTTCACGGCTCCCAGCTACCCCGTGGATGCTATCACGGAGGCTCAAGATTGCCACCTTATGACGCAGTGGCAGCACCTCAAAGTCAAGGCGGCTGTCGGCTCTGTTACACCTCCTCAACCCGGCGCAACTTTTCACTGCCTTCCGATTCCACAAGGCTATGCTGTTGTGATGATCGATGAAATAACGGAGGGATTTGAGGAGCTCCAGCTTGACCACCCTACCGGTGAAGGGGAGACTCAGCTGGGTCTTGCTCTGAAGACTTCATGTCTATGGCGGAAGGAGCTCATCAACCTTCCGAACTGGACGCCTCCGCCTCCTCCTCCGGCGGGTCAGGGCACTCCGCCTCCTCCTCCGGCGAGTCAGGGCACTCCGTCTCCTCCTCCGCCTCCTCCTCTGGCGAGTGATCAGGGCACTCCGCCTCCTTCTCCGCCTGCGCCGACGCGTCCGAGCAGCCCGCCTCCTTCTTCGCCTCGTCAGCAACAGCGGAAGACAGCCGCCGCCGCTCCGGCTGCTCCGGCGCGTCGTAGCACTCCGCCTCCTTCTCCGCCTCGTAAGCAACAAAGGAAGACAGCCGCAGCCACTCCGACTGCTCCGGCGTCTAGCAGTACAGCGAGAGGCGGGAGGCAATACAGATTCGGTCCGACTCTCACGCCTCTAGAGAAGTTACCATACGAGATGACCGACGAGGAAAACGCGGAGATCTGTAAAGCCCAAGTGAGGGACTTTTTTGCAAAGAAAAATCCACCTCCGGAGGAGAAGATGGATCCGGTGAAATTGAAGCGCACTGTGAAGAACCTGAAGCGACCACCACCGCCTCCGCCGGATGACAACCATGTCTGCGCTCTTAAAAAGGCAGTGGAAGGAGCGCGCCGGTCGGGAACTACTTCAACTGACAAAAGGTTACAAGAACGAAGAAGTGGGAACAAAATTCCCCATCTCGGCGAACAGGCAAACCAATCGTGCCCCCCGCTCAAGGTGTCTAGCGATATCGTCGCAAATCTGCCGAGGGTGCTGCCCGGTACCAATCCTGGTGATTACCTGCCCGACGATGCACATTTTGATACAATGGAGGTGGACGAACACAAATACCAGTACGGGAAGCCTCTCGTCAGACCTGGTGATCCTCCTCTAACAATGATGATGTGAAGATTCCATAAGTGGTACATGGACACCTGCAAGTCTGGGAAGGATATTTTGACGCTGAGAGTTAAAGAGGAGCACGACCTCGTTGGAATTGATCTGTTGTCTGTTCCAGTTGAGGAGTTCTTCCAGTTTTTCAATCAAAAGTACCTCGATAAAATAATCATCACTTGCTACTGTCTGTAAGTACTATACTTCTGTAATTAAGTCTCTATATATAGCTCAGCTCTTTCATTGCATGTATATATAATTATCCTCACTATATTATGCAGATTGAAGATCGTCGAATGCAGAAATGCACAAATCTATGATATTGGGTTCATTAACAAAAATCTCATAGATGAATGGACGGTTACATATAATCCGAAAGAAACCGAGGCCAACTTGCTACAATCGTTGCTTAAAAATCAAAACAAAGATAAAATACTCTTTCCTTACAACTTCAAGTGAGTGTTACTGTCTTCTGCATATTCGGTTTCCATTATTACTCGAGGTTATAGTAATGTAATTGATGAGTTATGCATGCGTGTGCAGCTTCCACTTTATTCTCCTAGAGATTAAGCTTGAGCAGGGACTAGTAACCGTCTTAGAATCAAGACGAAAAGATCCCAAGGAGTATGCGGCCATGACTGAAATGCTCCAGAAGTAAGTTCAATCGATCATTATCGCACCATATCGGCAACTTTGTTCATTTCCTGATATCAAGTAATTATTTTCTTTGTCTTGCAGGGTTTGGAAAGTGTTCACCGCAGAAGTTCCGGGACTGCCGGGGGATCTGCGATTTACACACCCGAAAGTAAGTACTACTAGCTAGTTCCGCGCATCTCCCATTGATTCTAGCTAGTTTCATCAATACCATTTATAATGCTTGATTATCAGTTTGATTGACCTCTATTTCTCGTAAAGTGGTTGTGGCAGGAAGGCGGGAATAATTTTTGTGGATACTACGTTTGTGAGTACATCTACAACGCAACGACCTCTAAGCGGGGCTACTCTGAAAAACAATATGAAGTGCGTAAGCAATAATATTCACAATTTTATTTTATTACCATCATTTGTGTTGAGTTTCATTCATATATATGTATTGACCCCCATCTTCAAATTAGATTTGGCAGATGCGGGATGAACTCCTACCACAAGATCGCTTAAAGGCAATTCAAGAGGAATTGGCTGGATTCTTTCTTGACCACGTCATCAATCCAGCCGGAGAATACCATGTGGAACTTGACATCAGATGTTAGGGATCTTATATTGTATATATGTAGCTAGTAGCGTCGGATAGATATACGAAAACTTGTTGTTCGACCAATCTCTCGGAGAAGGAGGAGGTCGATCACTTCTCTCTGTATATGTTCATGACGATCTTGTGTACTTAATGGTTTCCTTCTTTTGCTTACTAGCTAGAGTGTCGAGTCCTCTCTATACGTATAGTACGTAGCGTCGACCAAGCACGGAGATAAGAGAGGACACTTCTCTCTATTAGCTAGCTAACACAATATATGAAACCCCTAAATTAACCCTACAAAACCCCTAAACCCCCCCCCCTTCAAAAAAAAACAAAAACCCCAGCTCCTGAGCTGCTGACACGTGGAAGATCTTTGGTCCCGGTTGGTGTTACCAACCGGGACTAAAGGCCCTCCTCTCTGGGATCGCCGCAGCGGCCACGTGGAGCCCCATCTGTCCCGGTTCGTATAAGAACTGGGACTAAAGGTGTTGGGCTTTAGTCCCGACCCTTTAGTCCCGGTTCCCGAACCGGGACAAATGGGCCTTATGAACCGGGACAAATGGGCCTTTTTCTACTAGTGTTCCCCCCTCCATGACACGGCGGCAGCGACGCCCATGAGGGGGGCACACCCCGGAGCCGCGTGCCGGGTGCGTGCACCTGCCACCACGCTTCCACAAGCGTAGGAGGGCCCACCGCAACACCTGGCGGCATTGCTACCCCCAAGGTACCCCGTCCCGTCTAACCCTGACACAGACGACCGCCGGATCTAGCCCTTTGACTTCCGCCGTACGGGGTTAGACCGGTGGACCTTTCACCTGGTTGTCATAGCCCAGCCCATAGCTACACCCCCGAACACGGTCCCGGCCCAACCCACCCCAAGATTCCCTCCGTGATGGCCCGACGTGGCCGTTTCCCCCGTCCGAGACAAGGCGGTAGCGACGCCCATGAGGGGGCACACCCCGGAGCCACGTGCCGGGTACGTGCGCCTGCAAGCACGCATCCAGAAGCGTAGGAGGGCCCACCGCAACACCTGGCGGCATTGCTACACCCCCCCTAGGTAACCCGTCCCGTCTAACCCTGACACAGACGACCGCCAGATCTAGCCCTATGACTTCCGCCGTACGGGGTTTGACTGGTGGACCTTTCCACCTGGTTGTCATAGCCCAGCCATAGCTACACCCTCGAACACGGTCCCCGCCCAACCCACCCCAAGATTCCCTCCGTGTCGGCCGACGTGGCGTTTTTGACCCGCCCCGCAGGGCTGCGAGAGGGGGGGGAAAACCGGACCAGACGAGTGCGCGTGGTGCGCTGCTGAAGCACCATCACAAAACCGTGGGGGGCACCCACGAACCACCTGGCAGCATTGCTACCACCCCAGGTACCCCGTCCCGTCTAACACTGACACAAACGACCGCCGGATATAGCCCTTTGACTTCCGATGTACGGGGTTTGGACGGTGGACCTTTTCACTGGTTATATAGCAGCCAAGCCTACAGAATACGGTCCCAGCCAACCCCACACCCCAAGATTCCCTCCGTGTCGGCCCGACGTGGCCGTTTCCCCCCTCCGTGACACGGCAGCAGCGACGCCCGTGAGGGGGGCACACCTCGTAGCCGCGTGCCGGGTGCGTGCGCCTGCCAGCACGCATCCACAAGCGTAGGAGGGCCCACCGCAACACCTGGCGGCATTGCTACCCCCCCAGGTACCCCGTCCCGTCTAACCCTGACATAGACGACCGCCGGAGCTAGCCCTTTGACTTCCGCCATACGGGGTTTGACCGGTGGACCTTTTCACTTGGTTGTCATATCCCAGCCCATAGCTACACCCTCGAACACGGTCCCAGCCCAACCCACCACAAGATTCCCTCCGTGTCGGCCCGACGTGGCCGTTTCCCACCTCCGTGACACGGCGGTTGCGAAGCCTGTGAGGGGGGCACACCCCGGAGCCGCGTGGCGGGTGCGTGCACTTGCCACCACGATTCCACAAGCGTAGGAGGGCCCACCGCAACACCTCGCGGCATTGCTACCCCCCAGGTACCCCGTCCCGTCTAACCCTGACAGAGACCACCGCCGGATCTAGCCCTTTGACTTCCACCGTACGGGGTTTGACCTGTGGACCTTTTCACCTGGTTGTCATAGCCCAGCCCATAGCTACACCCCCCAACACGGTCCCGGCAAACCCACCCCAAGATTCAATCCGTGTCGGCCCGACGTGGCCGTTTCCCCCTCCGTGACACGGCGGCAGCGACGCCCGTGAGGGGGGACACACCCCGGAGCCGTGTGCCGGGTGCGTGCGCCTGCCACCATGCTTCCATAAGCGTAGGAGGTCCCACCGCAACACCTGGCGGCATTGCTACCCCCCAGGCACCCCGTCCCGTCTAACCCTGACACAGACGACCACCGGATCTAGCCCTTTGACTTCGGCCGTACGGGGTTTGACCGATGGACCTTTTCACCTGGTTGTCATAGCCCAGCCCATAGCTACACCCACGAACATGGTCCCGGCCCAACCCACCCCAAGATTCCTTCCGTGTCGGCCGGACGTGGCCGTTTCCCCCCTCCGTGACACGGTGGCAGCGACGCCCGTGAGGGGGGCACACCCCGGAGCCACGTGCCGGGTGCGTGCGCCTGCCACCACGCTTCCACAAGCGTAGGAGGGCCCACCACCACACCTGGCAGCATTGCTACCCCCCAGGTACCCCGTCCCGTCTAACCCTGACAAAGATGACCACCGGATCTAGCCCTTTGACTTCAGCCGTACGGGGTTTGACCGGTGGACCTTTCACCTGGGTGTCATAGCCACGCCCATAGCTACACCCCCGAAAACGGTCCCCGGCCAACCCACCCCAAGATTCCTCCGTGTCGGCCCGACGTGGTCGTTTCCCCCCTCCGTGACATGGCGGCAGCGACGCCCGTGAGGGGGGGGCACACCTGGAGGGCGTGCCGGGTGCGTGCGCTGCTAGCACGCATCCACAGCATAGGAGGGCCCACCGCAACACCCTGGCGGCATTGCTACCCCCCCCCCCACAGGTACCCCATCCCGTTTAACCCTGACACAGACGACTGCCGGATCTAGCCCTTTGACTTCCGCCGTCCGAGGTTTGACCGGTGGACCTTTTCACCTGGTTGTCATAGCCCAGCCCATAGCTACACCCCCGAAAAGGTCCAGCCAACCCATGCCAAGATACCTCGTGTCGGCCCGACGTGGCGTTTCCCTCCGTGACACGGCGGCAGCGACGCCCATGAGGGGGGTACACCCCGGAGCCGTGTGCCGGGTGCGTGCGCCTGCCACCACGCTTCCACAGGCGTAGGAGATCCCACCGCAACACCTGGCAGCATTGCTACCCCCAGGTACCCCGTCCCGTCAAACCCTGACACAGACGACCGCCGGATCTAGCCCTTTGACTTCCGCCATACGGGGTTTGACCGGTGCACCTTTTCACCTGGTTGTTATAGCCCAGCCCATAGCTACAACCCTGAACATGGTCCCGGCCCATCCCACCCCAAGATTCCCTTTGTGTCGGCCCGACATGGCCATTTCCCCCCTTCGTGACACGGCGGCAGCGACGCCCGTGAGGGGGGGGGGCACACCCCGGAGCCACGTGCCGGGTGCGTGCGCCTGCCACCATGCTTCCACAAGCGTAGGAGGGCCCACCACAATACCTGGCGGCATTGCTACCCACCCAGGTACCCCGTCCCGTCTAACCCTGGCACAGACGACCGCCGGAGCTAGCCCTTTGACTTCCGCCATACGGGGTTTGACCGGTGGACATTTTCACCTGGTTGTCATAGCCCATCCCATAGCTACAAACTCGAACACGGTCCAGGCCCAACCCACCTCAAGATTCCCTCCGTGTCGGCCCGACTTGGCCGTTTCACCCCTTCGTGACACGGCGGCAGCGACGCCCGTGATGGGGGGCACACCCCGGAGCCGCGTGCCGGGTGCGTGCGCCTGCCACCACGCTTCCACAAGCGTAGGAGGGCCCACCGCAACACCTGGCAGCATTGCTACCCCCCAGGCACCCCGTCCCGTCTAACCGTGACACAAACGACCACCGGATCTAGCCCTTTGACTACCGCCGTACGGGGTTTGACCGGTGGACCTTTTCACCTGGTTTTTATAGCCCAGCCCATAGCTACACCCCCGAATATGGTCCCGGCCCAACCCACCACAAGATTCCCTCCGTGTCGGCCCAACGTGGCCGTTTCCCCCCTCCGTGACACGGCGGCAGCGACGCCCGTGAGGGGGGCACACCCCGGAGCCGTGTGCCGGGTGCGTGCGCCTGCCACCATGCTTCCACAAGCGTAGGAGGGCCCACCACAACACCTGGCAGCATTGCTACCCCCCCAGGTACCCCGTCCTGTCTAACCCTGACACAGACGACCGCTGGATCTAGCCCTTTGACTTCCGCCGTACGGGGTTTAACCGGTGGACCTTTTCACCTGGTTGTCATAGCGCTGCCCATAGCTACACCCCCGAACACGGTCCCGACCCAACCCACCCCAAGATTCCCTCCGTGTCGCCCGATGTGGCCGTTCCCCCCTCCGTGACACAGCGGCAGCGACGCCCGTGAGGGGGGTCACAACTCGGAGCCGCGTGCCGGGTGTGTGCGCCTGCCACCACACTTCCACAAGCATAGTAGTGCCCACCGCAACACCTGGCGGCATTGCTACCCCCCCAGGTACCCCGTCTCGTCTAACCCTGACACAGACGACCACCGGATCTAGCCCTTTGACTTCCGCCGTACGGGGTTTGACCGGTAGACCTTTTCACCTGGTTGTCATAGCCCAGCCCATAGCTACACCCCCGAACACGGTCCCAGCCCAACCCAGCCCAAGATTCCCTCCGTGTTGGCCCGACGTGGCCGTTTCGCCCTCCGTGACACGGCGGCAGCGACGCCCGTGAGGGGGGCACACCCCAGAGCCGCGTGCCGGTCGCTTGCGCCTGCCACCACGCTTCCACAGGCGTAGGAGGGCCCACCGCAACACCTGACGGCATTGCACTAGTAGAAAACAGGGCTTTGGTCTAGGCCAGCCCAGCCCATTAGTCCCGGTTCAGTCAGGAACCAGGACACATGGGGGCATACCTCCCGGTTCGTGCACCCAGGGGGCCGGCCGGGGCTCGTGGGGCATTGGTCCCGGTTCGTCTGGACCCTTTGGTCCCGGTTCCAGACACGAACCGGGACCAATGGGCCTCGCTCCTGGCCCGCATCCATTGGTCTCGGTTCGTGGCTGGAACTGGGACCAAAGGGTGGCCTTTAGTCCCGGTTCCAACCACGAACCGTGACCAATGTTGTGCCTATATATATACCCCTCGCCCGCGAGCAGAGCACTCCACTGCTCTGTTTTTTTCTGGCCGGCGAGGGGAGGGGTTTGTGGTGCTCTAGCTCACCTCATATGCACATGAGGTGTTCGATGAAATGCCCGAGCCACACTTAACCTTTCTCCTCTCGAAGCTCCTTGTCCAAACTCCATTTTCCTCAAAAAGGGGGGCCTTTAGTCCCGGTTCCACGCACGAACCGGCACCAATGAGGTGGCAATATATACCCCATCGCCAGCGAGCAGAGCACTCCACACTGCTCTGTTTTTTCTGGCCGGCGAGGGGATAGCTTTGTCGTGCTCTAGTTCACCTCCTATGCACATGAGGTGTTTGATGAAATGCCCGAGCCACACTAGTTAAGCTTTCTCCTCTCGAAGCTCGACCTTCAAGCTCCATTTTCCTCAAGATGTGTCTAGGTTTAGCGGTCCGTCACGTCCCGTCCCCGTCTTCACCGCCGTCGATCGCCCGCGCCGATCTAGTTGCCGGCATAACTGTGGTGAGCCTCTTGTTCTTATCTTCTTTCTAAAAGAAAAAAATTCTTACTTGTATGATTTAGATAGATACTTGTCTAATTTTCTTACTTTTATTATTGTTTGTTATTATATAGTGCGATGGTTTTGGTATCCGCCCCCGTCGGCCCTCGTCCTGTCTATGATTCGAATGTGGTATATATTATATTTTATAACTATTTGGTTCATTTATTGTTTATGACAATTATGCCGACCAACGTGACATAGATTTTTTTATCTAGGAGGTATGTGAACCGGAAATTCCAACCGACCCTATTGTCGAGAGGTTAAATTTAGTTGAAGAAGAAAACAATTACTTGAAAAAAAAATTGAAAAAAATTTGAGGAGGAGAAGATGATATTGGAGTTGCATGTTGCGGATGTCGTCGATGATCACAAGATCAAGATGGATGCAATGCGCTTCAAGATTAGAAAGTATAGAAAATATGTCATTCATACCAAGGCTTGGTATCATTATGCCGTTGGATCAATTGTTACCTTGGTTGCGATTATGATCGCATTTGTTGTTGCATTGAAATGTTTTACATAGTTTCAATGTATGATTTAATTAGATGCTCTGGAGAGCTATATGTTGTTCAATGAGAACTATGTATGTACTTTGGTTTTAATGTGATGATGAACTTCTATTAATTTGGTCACTTATCTATTCATGATGTTTTGTAATGGTTTTTTACACACTTAATTATATATAATGCACGCAGATGAACCGGCAATGGATGTACGGTGACAGACGCACCTCCGAGTACATTAAGGGCGTGCATAATTTTCTCGAAGTGGCTGAGGCAAACAAGAAGAATGGTTTTATGTGTTGTCCATGCCCTATGTGTGGGAATATGAAGTCTTACTCTGACCGGAAAATCCTCACACCCATCTGCTTGAGAAGGGTTTCATGCCACACTATAATGTTTGGACCAGGCACGGAGAAATAGGGGTTATGATGGAAGACAGCGAAGAAGAAGAGGACGATAACAACTATGTGCCCCTTGAATACGGAGATGCTGCAATGGGGGAAGCTGAAGATCAAGAGGAACCAGACGATGTGCCCGATGATGATCTCCGCCGGGTCATTGTTGATGCAAGGAGACAGTGCGAAAGTGAAAAGGAGAAGCTGAAAAGGATAACGAATTGCCCGACAGTACGTACGCAGCAAAGAAGGTCGTATGCCCTCTAGGATTGGAGGTGCAGAAGATACATGCATGCCCTAATGACTACATCCTGTACCGCGGTGCGTACGAGGATTTGAACGCATGCCCGGTATGCGGTGCATTGCTGTATAAGATCAGACGAGATGAACCTGGTGATGTTGACGGCGAGCCCCCCAGGAAGAGGGTTCCTGCCAAGGTGATGTGGTATGCTCCTATAATACCACGGTTGAAACGTCTGTTTAGAAACAAAGAGCATGCCAAGTTGATGCGATGGCACAGAGAGGACCGTAAGAAAGACGGGAAGTTGAGAGCACCCGCTGACGGGTCGCAGTGGAGAAAAATCGAGAGAAAGTACCGGGCTGAGTTTGCAGGTGACCCAAGGAACGTATGGTTTGGTTTAAGCGCGGATGGCATTAATCCTTTCAGGGAGCAGAGCAGCAATCACAACACCTGGCCCATGACTATGTATCTATAACCTTCCGCCTTGGGTGTGCATGAAGCGGAAGTTCATTATGATGCCAGTACTCATCCAAGGCCCTAAGCAACCCGGCAACGACATTGATGTGTACCTAAGGCCATTAGTTGAAGAACTTTTACTGCTGTGGAATGGAAACGGTGTACGTGTGTGGGATGAGCACAGACAGGAGGAATTTGACATGCATGCATTGCTGTTTGTAACCATCAATGATTGGCCTATTCTCAGCAACCTTTCAGGACAGACAAACAAGGGATACCACACATGCACGCACTGTTTAGCTGACACCGAAAGTATATACCTGGACAAATGCAGGAAGAATGTGTACCTGGGACATCGTCGATTTCTTCCGACCAACCATCAATGTCGAAAGAAAGGCAAGCATTTCAAAGGCGAGGCAGATCACCGGAAGAAGCCCACCATGCGTACCGGTGATCACGTACTTGCTATGGTTAATGATTTACACGTAATCTTAGGAAAGGGTCCCGGTGGACTATCTGTTCCGAATGACGCTGAGGGATGCGCTCCCATGTGGAAGAAGAAATCTATATTTTGGGACCTACCCTACTGGAAAGACCTAGAGGTCCGCTCTTCAATCGACATGATGCACGTGACAAAGAACCTTTGTGTGAACCTGCTAGGCTTCTTGGGCATGTATGGAAAGACAAAAGATACACCGGAGGCACGGGAGGACCTGCAACGTTGGCACGAAAAAGACAGCTTGCCTCCAAAGCAGTATGAAGGTCCTGCCAGCTACGCTCTTACCAAAGAAGAGAAGGAAATCTTCTTTGAATGCCTGCTCAGTATGAAGGTCCCGTCTGGCTTCTCGTCGAATATAAAGGGAATAATAAATATGGCAGAGAAAAAGTTCCAGAACCTAAAGTCTCATGACTGCCACGTGATTATGACGCAACTGCTTCCGGTTGCCTTGAGGGGGCTTCTACCGGAAAATGTTCGATTAGCCATTGTGAAGCTATGTGCATTCCTCAATGCAATCTCTCAGAAGGTGATCGAAACAGAAATCATACCAAGGCTAAGGAGCGATGTGGCGCAATGTCTTGTCAGTTTCGAGCTGGTGTTCCCACCATCCTTCTTCAATATCATGACGCACGTCCTAGTTCATCTAGTCGACAAGATTGTCGTTATGGGCCCCGTATTTCTACACAATATGTTCCCCTTTGAGAGGTTCATGGGAGTCCTAAAGAAATATGTCTGTAACCGCGCTACGCCAGAAGGAAGCATCTCCATGGGCCTTCAAACAAAGGATGTCATTGGGTTTTGTGTTGACTTCATTCCTGACCTTAAGAAGACTGGTCTCGCTCAATCGCGGTATGAGGGGAGACTGACTAGAAAAGGCACGCTAGGAGGGGACTCAATAATATTCAGGGACGGGTATTCTTGGTCTCAAGCACACTACACAGTTCTACAGAACTCTACCTTGGTGACCCCGTATGTCGATGAACACAAGAACATTCTGCGCTCCAAACACCCGGAGCAGTGTGACGACTGGATTACATGTGAACACATCAGGTCTTTCGGCAGTTGGTTGGAAACACATCTCAGAGGTGACAACACTGTTTCTGATGAGCTGTACTCGTTGTCCAGGGGACCATCTTCGACTGTATTGACTTACAAAGGATACGAGATAAATGGGAATACATTTTACACGATCGCCCAAGATCAAAAGAGCACCAACCAAAACAGCGGTGTCCGCTTTGATGCAGCAACCAAGAGGGGAAAGGACACATATTATGGTTACATAGTGGACATATGGGAACTTGACTACGGACATGATTTTAAGGACCCTTTGTTTAAGTGCAAATGGGTCAATATGTCAGGAGGCGGGGTACAGGTAGACCCACAGTACGGAATGACAACAGTGGATCTGAACAATCTTGGGTACACAGACGAACCATTCGTCCTAGCCAATGATGTGGCGCAGGTTTTCTATGTGAAGGACATGTCTACCAAACCGAGAAAAAGAAAACATAAGGAAGCGAATACATCATACGATGAGCCAAAGCGCCACATAGTTCTTTCAGGAAAAAGAGACATCGTGGGATTGGAGGGCAAGACAGACATGTCTGAAGATTATGAAAAGTTTCATGAAATTCCTCCCTTCAAAGTCAAGGCTGACCCAAGCACCCTGTTAAGCGATGAAGAATACCCATGGTTACGGCGCAATAAGCAAAGGACACAAGCGAAGAAAAAGTGAAGACTTTCTCTCCACAACTATTATGATGATGCCTTTGATCTAGAATATCACTGCAGTTACATGTGAAGAAATGAAATGCCTTTTGTAACAGACGAGTTTCCGGAAACCCTGATACTTCGAAACAGATTGTCCGTTTTGTACACGAAGTGCATCCAGTTTTTGCCGTAACCCTCTTAACTTTTTAGCACATGCTATGTGGGTGAAATGATGATACCATGCCAATTTTCAACCTCTTTAGAGTTCATTTGAAGTGCTTTTCAATTTCAGGGTCATATAGCTCAAAAAATCAGTAAATGCATGAAAAATAACAAATGAAGTCAGAAAGGGTTGAAAATTGATGATGTGGCTTTGAATGGTGCATTTTGAACACACAAAAAGTCTGGAGTTCAAATAATTTCAAAAAAATGAAATCCCTTTGTAACAGACGAGTTTTCGTATGAAACCCTGATACTTCGAAAGAGATTGTCCGTTTTGTACACGAAGTGCATCCAGTTTTTGCCGTAACCCTCTCAACTTTTTAGCACATGCTATGTGGGTGAAATGATGATACCATGCCAACTTTCAACCTTTTGAGAGTTCATTTGTAGTGCTTTTCAATTTCAGGGTCATATAGCTCAAAAAAATCAGTAAATGCATGAAAAATAACAAATGAAGTCAGAAAGGGTTGAAAATTGATGATGTGGCTTTGAATGGTGCATTTTGAACACACAAAAAGTTTGGAGTTCAAATAAGTTCAAAAAAATGAAATCCCTTTGTAATAGACGAGTTTTCGTTCGAAACCCTGATACTTCGAAAGAGATTGCCCGTTTTGTACACGAAGTGCATCCAGTTTTTGCCGTAACCCTCTCAACTTTTTAGCACATGCTATGGGGGTGAAATGATGATACCATGCCAACTTTCAACCTTTTTAGAGGTCATTTGTAGTGCTTTTCAATTTCAGGGTCATTTAGCGCAAAAAGAATGAACTAATAGCAAAAAGAATGAACTTAAAATAATCAATTAAAATATTCTGTTACGATCAACTAAAATAAAACTATAATATTCTTCAATAGCAAAAAGAATCAACTAAAAAGCTTTTATAAAACTCTAATAGCAAAAGGAATCAACTAAAAAGCTTTTATAAACCTCTAGTATTTTTTAAACTAAAATTATATAAAATTTATGCAACTAAAATTATCAAAGTATTTTCTGTTCAAAACATTAATGGCAAAATGAATTTCATAAAGAAATTTTTTGTTAGAAACTTTAATAGCAAACTAAAATAACAAAATCTGTTCTTGATTAAAATAGACATTTAAAATAACCTAAAAATTACCAAATTTAATATAATGATAAAACACAATAATATTAAATAGCAGGAAAAAGAATCACTCAAAAATCTGTTTTTATAGTAAAGTTATTCCCAAACTAGTGATTCACACAAATTTAAAAGAATTCAAATTTAAACTATACAAATTTGAAAATTAATGGCACTAACAGAAAGTCTATAATTTTTGTGACCTAACAGCAAAAAGAATCACAGGAAAACTGCAAAAATAAAGCAAAAAAGAAAATAGAAAAAAAATATGCCACCTACTGGGCCACCACGGCCTGAACACGACTAGAAACCTAGCTAATTGGGCCAGGATTCAGGCCCGCAGCAGGCCCACAGGCATAATAGTGTCAGATTAATTAGGCCCATAGGCCTGAAGTTCAGAGGAGTTCAATGGGGATGAGGCAGTCAAGCTTATAAACCGGTGCGGGGCGCTCTCAACTAGCGAGGTGGGACTAAACTCCCACCACCACGCCGCTGTGCAAGCCCATTGGTCCCGGTTGGTGCCACGAACCAGGACCAATGCTCACCTTTGGTCCCGGTTCATGGCACCAACCAGGACCAATGCCCCCCCCCCCCCTTTAGTCCCGGTTGGTCCTACCAACCGGGACCAAAGGTCTCTGTTTCCCGCCCTTTGGGCTGCTGAAAAGAGACTTTGGTCCCGGTTGGTTGGAAACAAACCGGGACCAAAGGTAGGCATTGGTCCCGGTTGGTGCCACGAAACGGGACAAGCTTCATGTATATAAGCCCACACTAAGCGTTTCCAGTCCCAGTTCATCTTCCCCCCAACGCCGTCGCGCCGAACAGCACGACGCCGCCGAGCCCTCGCCGACAGCCCTCGCCGACGCGCCCCTCGTGCCCCTCGCCCCTCGCCCGGCCTTGCCCTCTTCGCCGGCCGAGCCTGTCGCCTCGTCGCCGACACACCTCGCCCTCGCCTCGCCCGCGCCCTCCCCTCGCGCGCCGTCCTCGTCGCTGGCCTCGAGCCCGCCGCCCTTTTGTCGCACCCTACCCCCCCCCCCCCCGAGCCCGCCGTCCTAGTCGCCGATAAAGCCATCGCATGCGCCCCCCCCCCCCCCCCACAGTGAGCCCCCATCCCTCCCCTGCTCCCCGTCACCGCGTGCTCTGGTTTTTTTTGCGGGCATGTATACGTGTATATGTTCATGTATATGTTTTTTTCATGTATGAGATGTATATGTTCATGTATATATTCACGTGTATATGTTCATGTATGAGATGTCTATGTGCACTTTTGTATACAAACTTCGTTGTTTTCATATGTACGAAAATCTAGAGTGAAAACGAAAACAAACATATAAGAAAAAACAAAGGAAAAAAATGAAGAAGGAAAAGAAAACCGCCCGGCCCAGCCACCACCGCATTTTCATAAAGTTTTTCCACCGAGTCCACGTCGCACCGAGCACCCACGGCGAAGCAAGTCTTTTTTTGAAGGTAGTTTTTTTGTTAAATGAAAATGTTGGCATCGGCTCTATCATCACGTTGGCATCGGCTTCATCGTTTACTAAGTTAAAATGATGTTAATAGAAAGTTTTCTCTCAAAATGTATCCCCGATGACTTCGACATTAGGGGGGGACGTCGATCAACCCCCTCTCGCCCGACCAAACTCTCGAGTCCACCCAACCCCCTCTCTCGAAAGTTACTAAGTTTGATCATATGTCAAAGTTTGAATTTTGACATATGCAACATTTGATCATATATCAAAGTTTGATGATATGTCAAAGTTTGAATTTTGACATATGCAACATTTGATCATATATCAAAGTTTGATCATATGTCAAAATTTGAATTTTGACATATGCAACATTTGATCATATATCAAAGTTTGATCATATGTCAAA
>CM022301.1:583212535-583222606 GCA_011799875.1 Thinopyrum elongatum | reverse complement strand
CCCTGCTCCCCGTCACCGCGTGCTCTGGTTTTTTTTGCGGGCATGTATACGTGTATATGTTCATGTATATGTTTTTTTCATGTATGAGATGTATATGTTCATGTATATATTCACGTGTATATGTTCATGTATGAGATGTCTATGTGCACTTTTGTATACAAACTTCGTTGTTTTCATATGTACGAAAATCTAGAGTGAAAACGAAAACAAACATATAAGAAAAAACAAAGGAAAAAAATGAAGAAGGAAAAGAAAACCGCCCGGCCCAGCCACCACCGCATTTTCATAAAGTTTTTCCACCGAGTCCACGTCGCACCGAGCACCCACGGCGAAGCAAGTCTTTTTTTGAAGGTAGTTTTTTTGTTAAATGAAAATGTTGGCATCGGCTCTATCATCACGTTGGCATCGGCTTCATCGTTTACTAAGTTAAAATGATGTTAATAGAAAGTTTTCTCTCAAAATGTATCCCCGATGACTTCGACATTAGGGGGGGACGTCGATCAACCCCCTCTCGCCCGACCAAACTCTCGAGTCCACCCAACCCCCTCTCTCGAAAGTTACTAAGTTTGATCATATGTCAAAGTTTGAATTTTGACATATGCAACATTTGATCATATATCAAAGTTTGATCATATGTCAAAGTTTGAATTTTGACATATGCAATATTTGATCATATGTCAAAGTTTGAATTTTGACATATGCAACAATATTTGATCATATGTCAAGTTTGACTTTTGACATAGATTTATCAAGAATGCCCCCATTATGGATGTGCACAAGTTGATCCAATTTTTTTTTCTGATCTCATCTATATATATATATATTCTTCTATATGTCACGTTGTCTGTCAAAGTATTGAAGAAATCCATGGCTTCATCATTTGCCAGAAGTAACAGGCGTATGATGCTACGAAGCTCTTCAAAGTTGTTTTGGAAAGGAGTTCCTTATAGAATAATTCCCTTTTTGGTACGAATTTCAGCAAAGGCCTTCCAAATAGCGATATTCGGAAGGCTCTTGCTGAACTTTGTACCAAAAAGCTAATTATCCTATCGGGAACTCCGTTCCAAAACAACTTTGAAGAGCTTCGTACCATTATACGCCTGTCATTTCCGGCTAATGATGAAGTCAAGGTTTTCTTGAATTCTTTGACACTAGACAACGTGACATATAGAAGGGTAGATGAGATCAAGAAAAATATGGACCATTTTCTGCACATCCAGAATGGCGTCATTTTGTTAAATCCCTTGTCGGTCCGGACGTCGGACATTCATGAGAGAGGCGGTCCGACCCAAACCCTAGAAGCGTTGTCGAGGCCACCCCAAACCCTAGAAGCGTTGCCTAGGCCACCCCAAACCCTAGAAGCGTTGCCGAGGCCACCCCAAACCGTAGAAGCTTCGAGCTAGCTAGGTCTACGTTTGCACTAATATATCCATCTATCATGTTTGTATATTAATTGCCATGTTGTAATATTTGCAGAAACTATGGAGCACCGAGACATCGAAGCAGAACAGCTGTTGGGGGACATAATCCTCGGCGGAGGTGATGTCTTGTCGTTTCTCAACGACACCGATGGTCAGGAAGGAGAGGGTGAAGCAGGCTCCGGTGATCGAACAATGGAGGTGGAAGGACATGATTATGATGGCTCCGGTGATGGAATGCCGGTGGAAGAAGGAGACCGTGATGACTGCTCCGGTGAGCGAACGGAGGAAGGAGATGTTGCAAAGTCCGACGAGGTATATATATTAATTAAGCCTGTGCTGACTAGCTAATTGATGCATTAATTGTTTTGGTATGTACACATATTAACTCTCTTCTTTCTTCTTTTCTAGCCCTCCGGATCGAGCCAAACTTCGGTAACGAGACGAGGCCCGAAGAAAAGGTTGCGCCAGGATGAAAGGTTCACGATCACAGCAATCAAGGGCGATGGCTAAGCGATTGAACCCTGCCGGACCAAGGAAGCATTTTCTGCTTAGTGCGGGGTTCTTGTTAGGGACATGATCCCTATCAGCATCCACCAATGGAATAAGCCTAAGAGCGAAGACCCTCAAGTGTCTTTTGTCAACGATAGACAGAAAGATGATCTTTGGACCGCGCTGAAGGCAAATTTCACCCTACCACCAGAGGACGATCCGGATTAGCCAGTTATAGAGCCATTGGTCAAGGCTCATGCTCTTAAGAAGATGGCAGATCTATTCAGGAGGTGGAAGAATGAGTTGAAATCAACGTTTGTCGACAAAGGGAAGACTCCAGAATTCACCGGCCAATTTGAGAAGATAAGAGATCATTGGCCCGCATTTATGGCCCACAAGACATCGGAGAAGAGTAATAAGATGTCAGCGATAAACAAGAAAAATGCTGCAAAGAAGGAGTATGACCATCGCATGGGGTCAGGTGGCTACCTCAAAGCCCGGCCGTTGTGGGACAAGGCTGAGAAGGACCTGCTTGATAAAGCGGTCGAACCAGAGACATTGAACTGGCCAGACCGTTCAAGGACTTGGTTCTTCGGGGTTGGGGGAACCTTGGACCCTGAAACAGGGAAGTGCCATTGGACGAAGGAGCAACTTGAAATACCCGTCAAGAAGATTCAGAAGTATATCGCCGCAGCGCAGCAAGGGACGTTAGTTCCCGATAGAGAGAACGACGAGCTCACACAGGCCCTCGGGAATCCTAAGCACCCAGGCCGAACACGAGGCACGGCAGGCTCCGTTGCGTGGAAGGAAGGGTTTCCCAGCGCAGGCGGTTACAAACCCAGGAGAGGAGGAGGAAAGTGGAGCAGACCGAACTGCAGAAGCTGAATGCAAGGGTACGAGCGCTAGAGGAACAAGCACTAGTTCAGAGGCAGCGACCTGCCGAAGCTACCCCAGAAGCTACCCCGCCATCTCAGTGGAGAAGCAGTGTGGCTTCCACCGAGCTCCTTCAGCAGCCTCACTTCACGGCTCCCAGCTACCCCGTGGATGCTATCACGGAGGCTCAAGATTGCCACCTTATGGCGCAATGGCAGCACCTCAAAGTCAAGGCGGCTGTCGGCTCTGTTGCATCTCCTCAACCCGGCGCAACTTTTCACTGCCTTCCGATTCCAGAAGGCTATGCTATTGTGATGGTCGATGAAATAACAGAGGGATTTGAGGAACTCGAGCTTGACCACCCTACCGGTGAAGGGGAGACTCAGCTGGGTCTTGCTCTGAAGACTCCATGTCTATGGCGGAAGGAGCTCATCAACCTTCCGAACTGGATGCCTCCACCTCCTCCTCCGGCGAGTCAGGGCACTCCACCTCCTCCTCTGCCTCCTCCTCTGGCGAGTGATCAGGGCACGCCGCCTCCTTCTCCGGCTGCTCCGACGCGTGGCGGCACTCCGCCTCCTTCTCCAGCTGCTCCAGCGCGTGGCGGCACTCCGCCTCCTTCTCCGCCTGCGCCGGCGTGTCCGAGCAGCCCGCCTCCTTCTCCGCCTCGTCAACAACAGCGGAAGACAACCGCCGCCGCTCCGGCTGCTCCGGCGCGTCGTAGCACTCCGCCTCCTTCTCCGCCTCGTAAGCAACAAAGGAAGACAGCCGTAGCCGCTCCGGCTACTCCGGCGTCTAGCAGTACAGCCAGAGGCGGGAGGCAATACAAATTCGGTCCATCTCTCAAGCCTCTAGAGAAGTTACCATACGAGATGACCGAGGAGGAAAACGCGGAGATCTGTCAAGCCCAAGTGAAGGACTTTTTTGCAAAGAAAAATCCACCTCCGGAGGAGAAGATGGATCCGGTGAAATTGAAGCGCACTTTGAAGAACCTGAAGCGACCACCACCACCTCCGCCGGATGACAACCATGTCCGCGCTCTGAAAAAGGCAGTGGAAGGAGCGCGCCGGTCGGGAACTACTTCAAGTGACAAAAGGTTACAAGAATGAAGAAGAGGGAACAAAATTCCCCAGCTCGGCGAACAGGCAAACCAATCGTGCCCCCCGCTCAAGGTGTCTAGCGATATCGTCGCAAATCTGCCGAGGATGGTGCCAGGTACCAATCCTGGTGATTGCCTGCCCGACAATGCACATTTTGATACAATGGAGGTGGACAAACACAAATACCAGTACGGGAAGCCTCTCGTCAGACCTAGTGATCCTCCTCTAACAACGATGATGCGAAGATTCCATAAGTGGTACATGGACACCTGCAAGTCTGGGAAGGATATTTTGACGCTGAGAGTTAAAGAGGAGCACGACCTCATTGGAATTGATCTGTTGTCTGTTCCATTTGAGGAGTTCTCCCAGTTTTTCAATCAAAAGGACCTCAATAAAATAATCATCACTTGCTACTGTCTGTAAGTACTATACTTCTGTAATTAAGTCTCTATATATAGCTCAGCTCTTTCATTGAATGTATATATAATTATCCTCACTATATTATGCAGATTGAAGATCGTCGAATGCAGAAATGCACAAATCTATGATATTGGGTTCATTAACACAAATCTCATAGATAAATTGACGGTTACATATAATGTGAAAGAAACCGAGGCCAACTTGCTACAATCGTTGCTTAAAAATCAAAACAAAGATAAAATACTCTTTCCTTACAACTTCAAGTGAGTGTTACTATCTTCTGCATATTCGGTTTCCCTTATTACTCGAGGTTATGGTAATGTAATTGATGAGTTATGCATGCGTGCGCAGCTTCCACTTTATTCTCCTAGAGATTAAGATTGAGCAGGGACTAGTAACCGTCTTAGACTCAAGACGAAAAGATCCCAAGGAGTATGCGGCCATGACTGAAATGCTCCAGAAGTAAGTTCAATCGATCATTATCGCACCATACCGGCAACTTTGGTCATTTCCTGATATCAAGTAATTATTTTCTTTGTCTCGCAGGGTTTGGAAAGTGTTCACCACACAAGCTCCGGGACTGCCGGGGGAGCTGCGATTTACACACCCGAAAGTAAGTACTACTAGCTAGTTCCGCACATCTCACATTGATTCTAGGTAGTTTCATCAATACCATTTATAATTCTTGATTATCAGTTTGATTGACCTTTATTTCTCGTAAAGTGGTTGTGGCAGGAAGGCGGGAATCATTTTTGTGGATACTACGTTTATGAGTACATCTATAACGCGAGGACCTCTAAGCGGGGCTACTCTGAAAAACAATATGAAGTGCGTAAGCAATAATATTCACAATTTTATTTTATTACCATCATTTGTGTTGAGTTTCATTCATATATATGTATTGACCCCCTTCTTCAAATTAGATTTGGCAAATGCGGGATGAACTCCTACCACAAGATCGCATAAAAGCAATTCAAGAAGAATTGACGGGATTCTTTCTTGACCACGTCATCAATTCAGAGAATACCATGTGGAACTTAACATCAAATGTTAGGGATTGTAAGAGATCTTATATTGTATATATGTACCTAGTAGCGTCGAATAGATATATGAAAACTTGTTGTTCGACCAATCTCTCGGAGAAGGAGGAGGTCGATCACTTCTCTCTGTATATGTTCATGACGATCTTGTGTACTTAATGGTTTCCTTCATTTGCTAACTAGCTAGCGCGTCGAGTCCTCTCTATACGTATAGTACGTAGCGTCGACCAAGCACAGAGATAAGAGAGGACACTTCTCCATAGCTATTAGCTAGCTAACACAATATATGAAACCCCTAAATTAACCCTACAAAACCCCCAAAACCCCCAACCCCCCCCCCCCTTTCAAAAAAAACAAAAACCCCAGTTCCTGAGCTGCTGACACGTGGATGATCTTTGGTCCCGGTTGGTGTTACCAATCAGGACTAAAGGCCCTCCTCACTGGGCTCGCCGCAGCGGCCACATGGAGCCCCATCTGTCCCGGTTCGTATAAGAACCGGGACTAAAGGTGTTGGGCTTTAGTCCTGACCCTTTAGTCCCGGTTCCCGAACCGGGACAAATGGGCCTTACGAACCGGGACAAATGAGAATTTTTCTACTAGTGTTGTAACCCCCCAGGTACCCCATCCCGTCTAACCCTGACACAGACGACCGCCGGATCTAACCCTTTGACTTCCGACGTACGGGGTTTGACCGGTGCACTTTTTCACCTGGTTGTCATAGCCCAGCCCATAGCTACACCCCCGAACACGGTCCCGGCGAAACCCACCCCAAGATTCACTTCGTGTCGGCCCTACATGGCCGTTTCCCCCCTTCGTGACACGGCGGCAGCGACGCCCGTGAGGGGGGGCACACCCTGGAGCCGCGTGCCGGGTGCGTGTGTCTGCCACCACGTTTCCACAAGCGTAGGAGGGCCCACCGCAATACCTGGCAGCATTGCTACCCCCCCCCCCCAGGTACCCCGTCCCACCTAACCCTGACATAGACGACAGCCGGATCTAGGCCTTTGACTTCCGCCGTACGGGGTTTGACCGGTGGACCTTTTCACCTGGTTGTCACAGCCCAGCCCATAGCTACACCCCCGAACACGGTCCTGGCCCAACCCACCCCAAGATTCCCTCCGTGTCGGCCCGACGTGGCTGTTTCCCCCCTCCGTGACACGACGGAAGCGTCGCCCGTGAGGGGGGGGCACACCCCGGAGCCGCGTGTCGGGTGCGTGCGCCTGCCACCACGCTTCCACAAGCGTAGGAGGGCCCACCGAACACCTGGCGGCATTGCTACCCGCCAAGGTACCCCGTCCCTTCTAACCCTGACACAGACGACCGCCGGATCTACCCCTTTGACTTTCGCCGTATGGGGTTTGACCAGTGGACCTTTTCACCTGGTTGTCATAGCCCAGCCCATAGCTACACCACCGAACACGGTCCCGGCCCAACCCACCCCAAGATTCCCTCCGTGTTGGCCCGACGTGGCCGTTTCCCTAGTCCATGACACGGCGGCAGCGACACCCATGAGGGGGGGCACAACCCGGAGACGCATGTCGGGTGTGTGCGCCTGCCAGCACGCATCCACAAGCGTAGGAGGGCCCACCGCAACACCTGGCGGCATTGCTACCCCCCCCCCCCCCAGGTACCCCGTCCCGTCTAACCCTGACACAGACGACCGCCGGATCTAGCCCTTTGACCTCCGCTATACGGGGTTTGACCGGTGGACCTTTTCACCTGGTTGTCATAGCCCAGCCCATAGCTACACCCCCGAACAGGGTCCCGACCCAACCAACCCCAAGTTTCCCTCCATGTCGGCCCGACGTGGACATTTCCCCCCTCCGTGACACGCCGGCAGCGACTCCCGTCAGGGGGGGCACACCCCGGAGCCACGTGTCGGGTGCGTGCGCTTGCCACCACGCTTCCACAACCATAGGAGGTCCCACCGCAACACCTGGCGGCATTGCTACCCCCCCAGGTACCCCGTCCCGTCTAACCCTGACATAGATGACCGCCGGTTCTAGCCCTTTGACTTCCGCCGTACGGGGTTTGACAGGTGGACCTTTTCACCTGGTTGTCATAGCCCAGCCCATAGCTACACCCCTGAACACGGTCCCGGCCTAACCCACCTCAAGATTCCCTCCGTGTCGGCCCGACGTGGCCGTTTCCCAACTCCGTGACATGGCGGCAGCGCCGCCCGTGAGGGGGGGCACACCCCGGAGCCGCTTGCCGGGTGCATGGTCCTGCCACCACACTTCCACAAGCATAGGAGGGCCCACCACAACACCTGGCGGCATTGCTACCCCCCCCCAGGTACCCCGTCCCGTCTAACCCTGACACAGACGACCATCGTATCTAACCCTTTGACTTCAGCCGTACGGGGTTTGATCGGTGGACCTTTTCACCTGGTTGTCATAGCCCAGCCCATAGCTACACCCTCGAGCATGGTCCCGGCCCAACCAACCCCAAGATTCCCTCCGTGTCGGCCCGACGTGGTTATTTCCTCCCTCCGTGACACGGCGGCAGCAACGCCCGTGAGGGGGGGCACACACCGGAGCCGCGTGCCGGGTGCGTGCACCTGCCACCATGCTTCCACAAGCGTAGGAGGGCCCACCGCAACACCTGGCGGCATTGCTACCCCCCAGGTACCCCGTCCCGTCTAACCCTGACACAGACGACCGCCGGATCTAGCCCTTTGACTTCCGCCGTACGGGGTTTGACCGGTGGACCTTTTCACCTAGTTGTCATAGCCCAGCCCATAGCTACACCCTCGAACACGGTCCCGGCCCAACCCACCCCAAGATTCCCTCCGTGTCTGCCCGACGAGGCCGTTTCCCCCCTCCGTGACACGGCGGCAGCGACGCCCGTGAGGGGGGCACACCCCGAAGCCGCGTACCAGGTGCGTGCGCCTGCCAGCACACATCCACAAGCGTAGGAGGGCCCACCGCAACACCTGGCGCCATTGCTACCCCCCCAGGTACCCCATCCCGTCTAACCCTGACACAGACGACCGCCGGATCTAGCCATTTGACTTCCGCCGTACGGGGTTTGACCAGTGGACCTTTTCACCTGGTTGTCAAAGCACAGCCCATACCTACACCCCCGAAGACAGTCCCGGCCCAACCCACCCCAAGATTCCCTCCGTGATGGCCCGACGTGGCCGTTTCCCCCCTCCGTGAAAAGGCGGCAGTGACGCCCGTGAGGGGGGCACACCCCGGAGCCGCGTGCCGGGTGCGTGCGCCTGCCAGCACGCATCCACAAGCGTGGGAGGGCCCATCGCAACACCTGGCGGCATGGCTACCCCCCAGGTACCCCGTCCCGTCTAACACTGACACAGACGACCGCCGGAACTAGCCCTTTGACTTCCGCCGTACGGGGTTTGACCGGTGGACCTTTTCACCTGGTTGTCATAGCTAAGCCCATAGCTACACCACCGAACACGGTCCCGACAAAAACCACCCCAAGATTCCCTACTTGTCGGCCCGACATGGCCGTTTCCCCCCTCCGTGACACGGCGGCGGCGACGCCCGTGAGGGGGGGCACACCCCGGAGCCGCGTGCCGGGTGCGTGAGCCTGCCACCACGCTTCCACAAGCGTAGGAGGGCCCACTGCAACACCTGGCGGCATTGCTACCCCCTTAGGTACCCCATCCCGTCTAACCCTGATACAGACGACCGCCGGTTCTAGCCCTTTGACTTCCGCCGTACGGGGTTTGATCATGGACCTGTTCACCTGGTTGTCATAGACCAGCCCATAGCTACACCCCCGAACACGGTCCCGGCCAACCCACCCCAAGATTCCTTCTGTGTCGGCCCGACATGGCCGTTTCCCCCTCCGTGACACGGCGGCAGCGACGCCCGTGAGGGGGGGCACACCACGGAGCCACGTGCCGGGTGCGTGCGCCTGCAACCATGCTTCCGCAAGCGTAGGAGGGCCCACCACAACACCTGGCGGCATTACTACCCCGAGGCACCCCATCCCATCTAACCTGACACAGACGACTGCCGGATCTAGCCCTTTGACTTCCGCCATACAGGGTTTGACCGGTGGACCTTTTCACCTGGTTGTCATAGTTCAGCCCATAGCTACACCCAAGAACATGGTCCCGGCCCAACCCACCCCAAGATTCCCTTCGTGTCGGCCCGACGTGGCCGTTTCCCCCCTCCGTGACACGGCAGCAGCGACGCCCGTGAGGTGGGCAAACCCCGGAGCCGCGTGCCAGGTGCTTGCGCCTGCCACCACGCTTCCACATGGGTAGAAGGGCCCACCCCAACACCTGGCAGCATTGCTACCCCCCTAGGTAACCCGTCCCGTCTAACCCGGACACAGATGATCGCCAGATCTAGCCCTTTGACTTCCGCCGTACGGGGTTTGACCGGTAGACCTTTTCACCTGGTTGTCATAGCCCTGCCCATAGCTACACCCCCGAACACGGTCCCGAGCCAACCCACCCCAAGATTCCATACGTGTCGGCCCGACGTGGCCGTTTCCCCCCTCCGTGACACGGCGGCAGCGACGCCCGTCAGGGGGGCACACCCCAGAGCTGCATGCCGGGTGCGTGCGCCTGCCACCACGCTTCCACAGGCGTAGGAATGCCCACCGCAAGACCTGGCGGCATTACTACCCCCCAGGCACCCCGTCCTGTCTAACCCTGACACAGACTATCGCCGGATCTAGCCCTTTGACTTCCGCCGTACGGGGTTTAACCGGTGGACCTTTTCACCTGGTTGTCATAGCCCAGCCCATAGC
>CM022301.1:583182226-583212525 GCA_011799875.1 Thinopyrum elongatum | reverse complement strand
GCCGTACGGGGTTTGACCGGTGGACCTTTTCACCTGGTTGTCATAGCTAAGCCCATAGCTACACCACCGAACACGGTCCCGACAAAAACCACCCCAAGATTCCCTACTTGTCGGCCCGACATGGCCGTTTCCCCCCTCCGTGACACGGCGGCGGCGACGCCCGTGAGGGGGGGCACACCCCGGAGCCGCGTGCCGGGTGCGTGAGCCTGCCACCACGCTTCCACAAGCGTAGGAGGGCCCACTGCAACACCTGGCGGCATTGCTACCCCCTTAGGTACCCCATCCCGTCTAACCCTGATACAGACGACCGCCGGTTCTAGCCCTTTGACTTCCGCCGTACGGGGTTTGATCATGGACCTGTTCACCTGGTTGTCATAGACCAGCCCATAGCTACACCCCCGAACACGGTCCCGGCCAACCCACCCCAAGATTCCTTCTGTGTCGGCCCGACATGGCCGTTTCCCCCTCCGTGACACGGCGGCAGCGACGCCCGTGAGGGGGGGCACACCACGGAGCCACGTGCCGGGTGCGTGCGCCTGCAACCATGCTTCCGCAAGCGTAGGAGGGCCCACCACAACACCTGGCGGCATTACTACCCCGAGGCACCCCATCCCATCTAACCTGACACAGACGACTGCCGGATCTAGCCCTTTGACTTCCGCCATACAGGGTTTGACCGGTGGACCTTTTCACCTGGTTGTCATAGTTCAGCCCATAGCTACACCCAAGAACATGGTCCCGGCCCAACCCACCCCAAGATTCCCTTCGTGTCGGCCCGACGTGGCCGTTTCCCCCCTCCGTGACACGGCAGCAGCGACGCCCGTGAGGTGGGCAAACCCCGGAGCCGCGTGCCAGGTGCTTGCGCCTGCCACCACGCTTCCACATGGGTAGAAGGGCCCACCCCAACACCTGGCAGCATTGCTACCCCCCTAGGTAACCCGTCCCGTCTAACCCGGACACAGATGATCGCCAGATCTAGCCCTTTGACTTCCGCCGTACGGGGTTTGACCGGTAGACCTTTTCACCTGGTTGTCATAGCCCTGCCCATAGCTACACCCCCGAACACGGTCCCGAGCCAACCCACCCCAAGATTCCATACGTGTCGGCCCGACGTGGCCGTTTCCCCCCTCCGTGACACGGCGGCAGCGACGCCCGTCAGGGGGGCACACCCCAGAGCTGCATGCCGGGTGCGTGCGCCTGCCACCACGCTTCCACAGGCGTAGGAATGCCCACCGCAAGACCTGGCGGCATTACTACCCCCCAGGCACCCCGTCCTGTCTAACCCTGACACAGACTATCGCCGGATCTAGCCCTTTGACTTCCGCCGTACGGGGTTTAACCGGTGGACCTTTTCACCTGGTTGTCATAGCCCAGCCCATAGCTACACCCCCGAACATGGTCCCGGCCCAACCCACCCCAAGATTCCCTCCGTGTCGGCCCAACGTGGCCATTTCCCCAGTCCGTGACACGGCGGCAGCGACGCCCGTGAGGGGTTTGACCGGTGGACCTTTTCACCTGGTTGTCATAGCCCAGCCCATAGCTACACTACCGAACACGGTCCTGGCCCAACCCACCCCGAGTTTCCCTCCGTGTCGACCTGACGTGGCCGTTCCCCGGTCCGTGACACGGCGGCAGCGACGCCCGTGAGGGGGGGCACAACCCGGAGCCGCATGTCGGGTGTGTGCGCCTGCCAGCACGCATCCACAAACATAGGAGGGCCCACCGCAACACCTGGCGGCATTGCTACCCCCCCCCCCCCCAGGTACACCGTCCGTCTACACTGACACAGACGACCGCCGGATCTAGCCCTTTGACCTCCGCCATACAGGGTTTGACCGGTGGACCTTTTCACCTGGTTGTCATAGCCCAGCCCAAAGCTACACACCCGAACCGGGTCCCGGCCCAACCCACCCCAAGATTCCCTCTGTGTCGGCCCGACGTGGTCGTTTCCCCCCTCCGTGACCCGGCGGCAGCGACGCCCGTGAGGGGGGCACACCCCGGAGCCGCGTGTCGGGTGCATGCGCTTGCCACCACGCTTCCACAACCGTAGAAGGGCCCACCGCAACACCTGGCGGCATTGCTACCCCCCCAGGTACCCCGTCCCGTCTAACCCTGACACAGACGACCATCGGTTCTAGCCCTTTGACTTCCGCCATACGGGGTTTGACAGGTGGACCTTTTCACCTGGTTGTCATATCCCAGCCCATAGCTACACCCTCGAGCACGGTCCCGGCCCAACCCACCCCAAGATTCCCTCCGTGTCGGCCCGACGTGGCCGTTTCCCAACTCCGTGAAACGGCGGCGGCGCCGCCCGTGAGGGGGCGCACACCCGGGAGCCGCGTGCCGGGTGCGTGGGACTGCCACCACACTTCCGCAAGCATAGGAGGGCCCACCACAACACTTGGCGGCATTGCTACCCCCCCCCCCCCTCAGGTACCCCGTCCCGTCTATCCCTGACACAGACGACCGCCGTATCTAACCCTTTGACTTCCGCCGTACGGGGTTTGACCGGTGGACCTATTCACCTGGTTGTCATAGCCCAGCCCATAGCTACACCCTCGAAAACGGTCCCGGCCCAACCCACCCCAAGATTCCCTCCGTGTCGGCCCGACGTGGCCGTTTCCTCCCTCCGTGACAAGGAGGCAGCGACGCCCGTGAGGGGGGGCACACCCCGGATCTGCGTGCCGGGAGGGTGATCCTGCCAGCACGCATCGACAAGCGTAGGAGGGCCCAACGCAACACCTGGCGGCATTGCTACCCCCCCAGGTACCCCGTCCCATCTAACCCGGACACAGACGACCGCCGGATCTAGCCCTTTGACTTCCGCCGGATCTAGCCCTTTGACTTCTGCCGTACGGGGTTTGACCGGTGGACCTTTTCACCTGGTTGTCATAGCCGAGCCCATAGCTACACCCCCGTATACGGTCCATGGCCCAACCCACCCCAAGATTCCCTCTGTGTCAGCTCGACGTGGCCGTTTCCCCCATCGTGACACGGCGGGCAGCGATGCCCATGAGGGAGGCAACCCCGGAGCCGCGGGTCGCTTAGCTGCAGTCCTGTACTCGCCTAAGTTTAAAAAATCCTACCGAGTGACAAGCAACCCTCTCACTCGGAGGCTTAGCTACAGTCCTGTACTCGCCTAAGTGTAAAACATGCTCCATCCTAATCTGCAAGGACGACGAGGTGCAGGTCATCCGCGATCCTCTCCTCAGAACTGCGTCTGTTCCGAGTGAAGATACAAGTTCCACTCGGAAATAAAAACAAGCATATTTAAGGCCAAACTAAGTTCGGACAAAGGAGCTTAAAAGTACTCGGGCATCAGGCCCGAAGGAGTTTTACGGTTACAAAATCACTCGGCATACCGAGGCAAATTGAACCGGATCATAAAAGTTTGGACGAAGGAGCTCAAAATACTCGGGCATCAGGCCCGAAGGAGTTTTACGGTTACAGAATCACTCAGCATACCGAGGCAAATTGAATCAGATCATAAAAGTTTCATTCACTCCGCAGAGGAGCTGGCAGGCTCGACAAACTCGTCCAGGTCGATTCCATCCGCGATTCGAGTAGCAGCAGCAATGAAGGTCTCCATGAAAGACTAGAAGTCGAGTTTCTTGGTGTTGGCGACCTTGATTGCCGCTAGCTTTTCTTCTCTGGCTTCCTTGCAGTGGACGCGAACCAGGGACAAAGCTACGTCAGCACCGCATCGAGCAGCGGACTTCTTCCACTCCTGCACTCGACCAGGAATCTCGTTAAGTCGAGTCATTAGAGACTCAAGATCGTTTCGGAGCGTGTCCCCTGGCCAGAGCGCTGTGTCGATCCGCGAAACTGCAACCTTGAGTCGAGCAAGATATTCCAAGGCACTGGCGAGGCGAGACTCCAGTCGGAGCACATTCATGGTTGCTTCATCTTTGACAGGGGAGTTGATAGGGTCCAAGTTCGTCTCGACTCGCCCAGTTTCTTCCTCGAAGTCTTGACAGAATTCTGCACTCGCAGAGAAATAATGAGTCGACAGCGGTATGATGAGTCGACGAAAGCAAAGCAATCGCACAGAGAAAAGTACCTTCAAGCATGAGGAATAATTTTTTGGCGAGTCCTCCCAGGTAGTTCTCCAGCTCGTCCCTCCTGCGGGTGATGTCTTCTACTTTGTCGGTCAGGGTTCGCTTGTCCTTCTTCAGACGAGTCACTTCTTTGTTGGCTTCGTCAAGAGCAGCCTTCAGCTTGGTATTGTCTCCCTCCAGCTGTCCGACTGAAGCCATCTTTTGGTCGGCAAGCGCCGTTTTGTCTTCGGCGGTTTTCTTCGCAACCGCAAGGTCAAGGTCCTTCTTCTCCAAAGCTTGTCTCATTGTTTCTAGAAAGAATAACATTCGAATCAGAAAAAGGAGGAGAAAAGGTGGCAAGAGAACCGGTCGACAAACTTTCCTTACCAGCAGCGTCATCCTTAGCCTTCTGCAAGTTGTTTCGAGCCAACTCCAGGTCAAGATTGAGCTGAGTTTGCTTCTTCTCCAAGTCGGCAAACCGCGCTCCAAGATCACAAGATTTCTGTGTTTAGAAGATAATCAGTCGGCAGACACAAAGACTACTGCCGAATCAAACATTCGCCAATAGTCTCGGGGACTACACCTAGTGGGTGCACTCAGCGTGCCCCCACTGGTCCGACTCTTTCAATCGACTTGGTCCGTCCTGTCAAAAAAAAAACTCAGACCATAGCCGACTGCCCGCAGTCGACTACGGTCTCGGGGACTACACCCAGTGGGTGCACTCAGCGTGCCCCCACTGGTAAAGGTTCCACTCGGCATGATCTGCCCAGCCCGAGTGGAAAAGATCTGTTAAAAGACCCCCGCCGAATCAAACATTCGACGGCGGTCTCGGGGACTACACCCAGTGGGTGCACTCAGCGTGCCCCCACTGGTTCAGAGATTCGATCAGCACAACCTAGTCGACTCAAGTGGAAAAACTACTCAACAGAAATTAAAACACCCAGTGGGTGTACAGACTGACAATGGGTGTGCAATTAAGGTTCCAAAACGCTCATCCACGGACGTCTTGCGGATAAAGCAGCAGTTCCTAAATATCATATCCCAACAGAACAAGCGTCAAGATGGAGTTCAGTCAGAAGTAAGCTAACCTGGACATTGGCCTGAAGTGCTGAGCTGGCATCATAGGCAGCTTGACTGGCCTCGCGCACCACCTTCATCTACTCCATCATAACGCCAGCCTGGCGTATAGCCTCCTTGGCAGCACTCACTTGGTCTTCTGGGACGTGATGGGGGGTGGGAGGTGCAGTCGGTGTATCAGTTGCAGTAGCTTGAGAGCTTGAGGCATGAAGTTGGACAGACGGAGGAAGGGCCCGCACAGTCGACGATGAAGGACGAGCACTCGACAAGGGACTCGCAAAAGTAACGGAGGCATGGTTGAAGTCCCCGGATTGCTGGATAGCTGGTTCCATCGCCGGCGTCGACTGGGGCGTCTTGCTAGCTGGTACCTTCTTGACTGAGGTCCTGCTCCTCCTACCCATGAGTTCCTGTGGCTCATCTTCATCATCGTCTTGAAGTTCAATAACATCTCGCGGAGCTGCAAAAGAATCGACCACAAGAGTTCAGTCGACTGTAGAATTGGCTAGCAAAGAAAAGATGAGATAACAGGGGTCATACCCGCTTTGGAGGTGACCGCGTCCTCCATCTCCTCGTCACCATCATCTTGGTAAGCAGAAGTCCCGGAGGTAGCAGCGCTGCAAATCTCAAGGTTCACTCGGTCAAGCAAGTGGATGGGTCGGCAACTGATATAAGATTCTGCAAACAAAGGGTGAAAACAAAACGCTTACGCAGAGGCGACGGGAACGTCAACCTTGATCTTGGGTAAAGCCTTCCGTGGCTTGGACGGCGCGGTCTTGAGCTGCTTCGGAGCCTTCTCAGTCAGCACCGGAGAAGATGTCGGAGTGCGCTTCAAAGTCTGTCCAGTCGGTGCTGCCACCTTGCCCTGGATACTTGCTGGGTCGTGCTTGTGCTTGGAACGCTTTTCCGTGTGAGGTGGAGAATCGACCTCCTCCTCACTGCTCGAGTTTTCCTGCTCTTCATCACTCTCCCCATCGGAGTTCCAGTCGCCGCTGTCGCCTCCGCTCTCTTCTCCTTCCTGGATCTGCTCCCCGTTGGGCATCGAGTACATCTCAGTATATATCTGCGAAGCAAAGAATCGAACAAGCATCAGTCGGTTCCAAAGACAGTTTACAAATTAGAGTAAAAGTCACTCGACATCGAAGGTCTGACCTTGTCTGGTTCGTTATCAGCGCCGAGTGGCAGAATTCTCCTAGACCCCCTGGGGTTGTCTCTATTTCCGGTAATGCTCTGCAGCCACCGCGCCACCGTCTCCTTGGCAACTTCCTCCGGGTGGATCCGAGCAGAATCATCGGCGCCCGAATACATCCACATAGGATGATCGCGGGCCTGGAGCGGCTGGATGCGGCGAGTGAGAAATACCTCTAGCAAATCCATGCCGGTCACGCCATCGCGGAGAAGTTGGATTACGCGGTCAACCAACATGTTCACCTCCGCCTTTTCTTCTAGAGTCACTTTCAAGGAAGAGGGCTTTTCAATTCGCCCCATGGTAAAGGGAGGAAGGCCAGTCGACTGACCAGGAGTTGGTTTGTCCTTACAATAAAACCAGGTCGACTGCCACCCTCTGACCGAATCGGGAAGAGTCATAGGTGGAAATGTGCTTTTGCCTCTCATCTGGATCCTTAGACCTCCGCACATCTGAATCACGTGCGTCCTCTCATCACTCGGATTGGCCTTTTTCACAGACTATGAGCGGCAGGTGAAGATGTGTTTGAAGAGACCCCAATGCGGTCGACAACCCAGGAAATTCTCACACATGGAGACAAACGCAGCAAGGTATGTGATGGTGTTCGGAGAAAAGTGATGAAGTTGGGCCCCAAAAAAGTTCAGAAAACCTCGGAAAAAAGGATGAGGGGGCAGAGAAAAACCACGGTCGACGTGGGTCGCGAGGAGGACGCACTCACCCTCCTGCGGCTGCGGCTCGGTCTCATCACCTGGCAGCCTCCAGGACCCATGGTCGATCAAGCCCCCCTCGACCAGATCCTCCATATCTTCTTGCTGAATCATGGAGCGAATCCAATCGCCCTGGATCCAGCCGGGTGGCAGGCCGGATCTCTACGACGAGCCACCCCGACTCGTCTTCTTGCCCTTCGCTGCCGCCATCGCTTTCTTCGCACGTCCAAGGCCGCCATCTTCTCCTTCCCCATCGCGGTAGGCTGCACTCGGGCGGGGCGGCGGCGTCGAAGGTGGCGGCGAATGCGGTAGTGAAACAGGAGAGGAGGAAGGAGATGAGGAGCACAGTACCGGGCTCACCGACCCCGACGCCTTATATAGGCCCGCTCCTGAGTGGCTGACTAGTGGGCCCAGGCAATCTAGTCAAATCCCGCAACAGTCACGTGCTGGATATGTGGCGAAAAAGGTGGTGCAAGAATCGAGGCGTCCCTGCCTAACCCGCTCCGTCTACTGCGGCGCTCTCCGTCCCGCGCGCTTCTCCAAATTTCGAATCCCGTGAGATCCGGAAAGCAGCAGCGTGACCAATCGCGCCGAGGATCTTATACCATACCAACACTCAGAGCTTATCAGCAATAATCACTCGACGACCTCTGAATGGACCCAGGCGACTGAAAATGAAGTTGAAGTTTTTACAAAGATCACCGGCCCGGTTAGGATGCCTCTGAAGCATATAAATCGGGTCGGAACCATCTTCAACCCCTTCTCCACTCGGACCCAGATCCATTCGGGGGCTAATGACGAAGACATGTACCTAGGGTAGGGTAATAGGCCTGACCTAGACACCCTTACCCAAGGACACTGCCCTAAGGCCAAGGACATTCAAAGGATAGCGCCATCTACCGACTGAAATCGCCACAGGGTGCAACCCACTCGACCAACAGTTCACTCGGATAACCCAATTCCATTCGACCGGGGTGTACTCACTCGACCGCACCAGAAACCACTCGGAAGACAGAAGATCTAAGGTCACTCAGGATGGCAAGGGTCAGGCGTTCACTCCGTAGTCTTAATGATCATTTATTTGTCCTTATTGCTAGCGTTATCAGTAATGCACTGTCTTTATAGACATTGAATCCCTTGTAGCATGGGACGGTTGGGGTCCTGGCGCACTCTATATAAGCCACCCCCCTCCTCAGGTACAAGGGTTCGCACCCCTTGTAACTTCACGCATAAGTCAATCGACCGAGCCTCCGGGCACCGAGACGTAGGGCTGTTACTTCCTCTGAGAAGGGCCTGAACTCGTAAATCTTGCGTGCACAACCTCACCGTAGCTAGGATCTTGCCTCCTCATACCTACCCCCCATTCTACTGTCAGATTTAGAACCACGACACCTAGGGGGGGGGGGTAGCAATGCCGCCAGGTGTTGCGGTGGGCCCTCCTATGCTTGTGGAAGTGTGGTGGCAGGCCCACGCACCCGGCACGCGGCTCCGGGGTGTGCCCTTTTCACGGCCGGCGCTGCCACCGTGTTACGGAGTTGGGAAACGGCAACGTCGGGCCGACACGGAGGGAGTCTTGGGGTGGGTTGGGCCGGGACCGTGTTCGGGGGTGTAGCTATGGGCTGGGCTATGACAACCAGGTGAAAAGGTCCACCTGTCAAACCCCGTACGGTGGAAGTCAAAGGGCTAGATCCGGCGGTCGTCTGTGTCAGGGTTAGACGGGACGGGGTACCTGGGGGGGGGGGGGGGTTAGCATGACCGCCAGTGTTTGCGGGGTGGGCCCTACTACGATTGTGGAAGCATGGCTCCCCCCCCCTCGACAGGCGCACGCACCCGACACACGGCTCCGGGGTGGCCCCCCTCACGGGCGTCGCTGCCGCGTGTCACGGAGGGGGGTGGAAGGAAACGGCCACGTTCAGACGACACGGAGGAGTCTTGGGGGGGGGTGGGCCGGGACCTGTTCGGGGTGTTAAGCTATCGGCTGGGCTACGACAACCAGTTGAAAAAGGTCCACCGGTAAATCCCGTATAGGAGGAAGTAAAGGGTAGATCGGCGATCGTCATGTGTCAGCGTTGGACGGGACGGGGGGGGTGGTACCGGGGGGGGGGGTAGCATGACGCCAGTGTTGCGCGATGGACCTCCTACGCTTGTGGATGCGTGCGGAAGGCGCACGACCCGATATGCGGCTCCGGGTTGTGCCTCCCCTCACGGGCGTCGCTCCGCCGTGTCACGGAGTAGTGGGAAACGGCCACGTCGGGCTGACAAGGAGGGAATCTGGGGTGGGTTGGGTTGGGCGATGTTCGGTTGGTTGAGCTATGGGCTGGGCGTTAGTGACAACCAGGTGAAAAGTCACCGGTCATCAAAACCAGTACGGCGGAAGTCAAAGGGGAAGATCCGGCGGTGTCTTGGTCAGGGTTAGAGGGACGGGGGACCTTGGCGGGTGGGTCAAGCAATGCCGCCAGGTGTTGGGGTGGGCACTCCTAAGCTTGTGAAGAGGTGGATGTAGGTGACAGGCGCACGCACCCAGCAGCGGATCCGGGGTATCCGGGGTGTGCCGCCCTCACGGGGCGTCGCTGCCGCCGGTCACGGAGGGGGGAAACGGCCACGTCGGGCCGACATGGAGGGAATCTGGGGTGGCGTTGGGCCGGCCGGGTTCGGGGGTGTAGCTTATGGGCGGGTATGAAAAACCAGGTGAAGGGTCCACCGGTTCAACCCCGTTACGGCGGAAGTCAAAGGCCTAGATCCATGGTTCGTTGTGTCAGGGTTTTAGACGGGAGGTACCTGGGGAGGGGGTGGTAGCAATTTTGCCGACCAGGTATTGCGGTGGGCCCTCCTACGACTGTGGAAGCATAGTGGGCGGCGCAACGCACCCTGGCACGCGGCTCGGGTGTGCACCCCCTCGGGGCGTCGCTGCGCCGTGTCACGAGGGGGAAAACGGCCTGTCGGGCGAACACGAAGTGAATCTTGTGGGTGGGTTGTGCCGGGACCGTGTTCGGGTGTAGCTTGGGCTGGGCTATGCAACCAGGTGAAAAGTGTGCACCGGTCAAACCCCGTACGTCGGAAGTCAAAGGGCTAGATCCGGCGGCGTATGTGTCAGGGGTTAGAACGGGACTGGGGTCCTGGGGGGTAGCAATGCCGCAGGTGTTGTGGTGGGTCCTCCTACGCCTTGGAGGAATGCGTCCGGTGGCGCACGGACGCACCGACGACTGCTCGGGGTGTGCCCCTCCCCACGGAGCGTCGCTGCGCCGTGCACGGTAGGGAGAAACGGCCATGTCGGGCCGACACGAGAAGGAATCTTGGGTGGGTTGGGCTCGGGACCATGTTCGGGGGTGTAGTTATGGGCGGCTATGAAACCAGTGTGAAGGTCCACGGTCACAACCACGTACGGCGTTAGGAAAGTCAAAGGGCTAGATCGGCGGTAGTCTGTGTTGCAGGTTAGACGGGAGGGTGGACCTGGGGCGGGTAGACAATGCTGCCAGGTGTTTGTGGGTTGGCCCTCCTAGCTTGTGGAAGACGTGGTGGAGTGCGCACGCACCCAGGCACGTACCGGCCCAGGGTGTGCCGCCTCTCTCACAGGCGTCCTCTGCCATCCGGTTCCAAAATGGGGGGAACACGCACAGTCGGGCCGACACGAGGGATCTTGGGTGGTTGGCAGGGACCGTGTTCTGGGGGTAGCTATGGGCTGGGCTTATTGACCAACCAGGTGAAAAGGGGTCACCCCCGGTCAACACCCGTACGGCGGAAGTCAAAGGGCTGAGAACCGGCAGTCGTCGCTGTCGGGTTAGACGGGGAAGGGGTAATGAGGTGGTAGCAATGCAGCCAGGTGTGCGCGTGGGCCTCCTACGCTTGTGAGTCTGGTGGCAGGCGCACGACCGGCACGCGCTCCGGGTGTGCCCCCCCCACGGGGTGCTCCAGCGTGTACGGAGGGGAACACGCCACGTCGGGCCGACACGGAGGGAATCTTGGGGTGGGGTGCCGGGACGTTTTCGGGGGGTGTGTAGCTATGGGCTGGGCTTTATGACAACCAGGTGAAAAGGTTCCACGCGTCAACCCCAAGGTGGAAGTCAAAGGGATTCGATACCGGCGTCGTCTGTGTCCGGGTTAGACGGACGGGGTACTGGGGGGGGGGGGTAGCAATGCCGCCAGGTGTTGCGGTGGGCCCCTACGCTTGGAAGCGTGGTGGCAGGCGCACGCACCCGGCACGCGCTCCGGGGTGTGCCCCCTCAGGGCGTTGCTGCCGCCCTGTCACGGGGAGGGGAAAACAGGCCACGTCGGCCGACACGGAGGGAATTGGGTGGGTTGGGCCGGGAACCGGTTGGGTGTAGCTATGGGCTGGGCTATGACAACCAGGTGAAAAGTCCACGGTCAACCCGTAAGGCGAAGTCAAAGGGTTAAGATCCCGGCGGTCGCTTCTGTGCTCAGGGTGTTAGAAGGACTGGGGTAAAACCTTGGGGGGTCAGCATGCCTGCCAGGGTGGTGTGGTTGGCCCCTCCTACGCTCTGTGGAAGCGTGGTGGCAGGCGCACGGCATCCCGGCACAGCGGGGCCTCGGGCGGGGTGCCCTCCCTCACGTGCGTGCTGCACCGGAGTATGTGGTGGCAGGAGCCATCGAGGGGGAAACTGCACGCTGTCAGTGCCGACATGGGGAAATCTTGGGTGGGTTGTCGCCGGGACCGTGTTCGCAGGGTGTAGCTATGGGCTGGGCTATTATACAACCAGGTAAAAGGTGCCACGATGCAAAACCCCGACGCGGAAGTCAAAGGGCTGATCCGGCAGTCGTCGTCTGTCAGGGTTAGACGGGACAGGGGTACCTGGGGGTAGAAATGCCGCTCAGAGTGTTGCGGTGGGCCCTCCTACGCTTGTGAATCGTGGTGGCAGCGCACGGACAAGGAACCCGGAGCTCTCCGGGTATGCCCCCCCCACGGCGTCGCTGTGAGCCGTTACCTAGGAGGGGGAACGGCACGTCGGGCCGCACGAGGGAATCTTGGGTGGGTTTTGGGCTGGACCAGTGTTCGGGGGGTGTAGCCTATGGGCTGGGCCATATGAACAACCACGGTTGAAAAAGAGTCACACCGGTCAAAACCCCGATACGGTTGAAGTCAAGAGGGAATCCTCTCGGTCGTACTGGTCAGGGGTTGAAGGACGTGGATGGGTCCTCTGGGGGTAGATAGCATGGTGCCAGGTGTTGCGGTGCCCACCTACGCTTGTGGAAGCGTGGTTGCAGGGCATCGCACCCGGCACGGGATCGCGGGGTGTGCCCCCAGTCAGGGGTCGCTCTGCCACCGTGTCACGGGGGGAAACGGCAACGTCGGGCCGAACACGAGGGAATCTTGGGGTTGGGTGGGGCCTGGGACCGGTTCGCGGTGTAGGTGTAGCTAGGGCGATGGGCTTATGACAACCAGGTGAAGGTCCACCGGTTCAAACCTCCGCGTACGGCGAAGTCAGGAAGGTTGAGATATCCGGCGGTCGTCTTTGCGGGGTTAGACGGGACGGGGTACCTGCGGGGGTAGCAATGCCCCAATGTGTTGCGGTGGGCCCTCCTACGCTTGTGGAGCATGGGTGGCCAGTGCGACCGCACCCGGCACGCGCTCGGGTTTGTGCCCCCCTCACGGCGTCTTCGCCGTTCCGACGGTCATTCTAGGAGGATACGCCTTTTCGAGATCCTACCAAAGGCTAATCTGGTTTTTTTTTGTGGCGGGGGACACATGTTGTCGGGGTGTAGCTATGGGCTGGGCTATGACAACCCCAAGTGAAAGGTCACCGTTCAAACCCCGTACGTCTGGAAGTCAAAGGGACTAGATCCGGCGGTCGTCTCGTGTCAGCGGTAGAGCGGATCGGGGTGCGTGGATGGGGGGGTAGCAGATGCCGCCAGTGTTGCGTGGGAGCCCGTCCTAACGCTTGTGGATGCGTGGCTGGCGGAGGCGACTGCGACCCGGCAAGCGGTCTGGGGTGTGCCCCCCCTACAGGGCGTCCGATGTCGCCTGTTACGGAGGGAGGGAAGACGACCACGTCGGGCGCACACAAGGAGAATCTTGGGTGTGTTTGCGGCGGTTTGGGCAATGGGAATGCAGAAACACGGGCTAGTGGTCGGGAAGGATACGGAGTAGTCGTTTATTTCTTCCGGTGTCGTTTTCTTCATGGGCGTGGGCAACAACCAGGGTGAAAAAGGTCCACCGGGTCAAACCCCGTACGGCGGGGAAGTCAAGGGCAATAGCGGCAGGTGTCTGTGTCGGTTAGCATCGTGGTCTGTAGGGTAGTGGACCTGGTCAATGCCGCCAGGTGTTGCGGTTGGGCCCTCCTACGCTGTGAGATGTGCTGGCAGGGCACATCACCGAAGCACGCGGCTCGGGGTGTGCCCCACTCACGGGCGCGCTGACCCCGTGAACATGCCGGAGTGGGAAACGGCCACGTCGGGTCCACACGAAGGAGAATCTGGGGTGGTGTTGGGCCGGGACCGTCCGTTCGAGGGTGTAGCTATGTGCTGGGCTATGCAACCAGGTGAAAAGGTCTTCCAACCGGGTCTCCACAAACCCCGTATGCGGAGGAAGTCAAAGGGAATCATTCCCCGCTCCAGGCAGTCGTCTGTCAGGGTTAGAAGGACGGGGTGACACTGGGGGGTATCATGCCGCCAGGTGTTGCGGTGGGCCCTCCTACGCTTGTGGAACAGTGGTGGCAGGAGACCCACCCGGCCCGACGGCTCCGGGGTGTGCCTCCCATCACGGGCGTCGTGCCTCGCGGTGTCACGGAGGGGGAAAACAGCAACGTCGGGCCCGACACGAGAGGGATCTTGGTTGGGTTGGGTCCATGGGACCCTGTTTACGGGGGTGAAGGTGATGGGCTGGGCCTATGACAACCGGTGAAAAGTTTCCACGGTCAAACCCCGATAGGCGAAAGTCAAAGGGATAGAATCCGGCGGTCGTTGTGTCGAGGTTAGATGGACGGGGACTGGGGTGTAGAATGCCGCCAGGTGTTGGTCGTGGGCCCTCCTACGCTTGTGAAGCCATGGTTGGCAGGCGCACGCACCTCAGCACGGCATCGGGGTCGTGCCCCCCCCTCCACGGGCGTCGCGCCGCCTTGTCACGGAGGTTGGGAAATACGGCAATCGTCGCCATCACGAGGGAATCTTGTGGGTGGGTGGACGGGACCTGTTCTGGGTGTGTAGCTAGGGCCGGGCTGACACAACCAGGTGAAAAGATCCTACCGTCAAAAACACCCGTCATGAGATCAAAGGGCTAATCCGGCTGTCGTCTGTGTCAGGTTAGACGGACGGGGGTAACCTCGAGGGTAGTAGAATGACACCAGGGTTTGCTGAAGTGGGCCCTCCCTACAATGTTTGTTGAGGGATGTCGCGCCCTGCAGCCTAGGCCGGGCACGCGCACGTGCACCCGGCCGCGCCCGGGGTGTGCCCCAGTTAAGGCCGTGCATGCCCCGTGTTAGCGAGGGGGGAATACGCCACGTCGGGCCAGCAGGTAGGGGAATTTGGGTGGGTTGGGCCGGGACCGTGTTCGAGGGGTGTAGATATGGGCTGATATGACAACCAGGTTGAAAAATGTCCAACCTGTCAAACCCGGTAGCGCGAAGTCAAAGAGGGTAGATTCCGGCGGTACGTCTGTGTCAGGCGTAGAGGAACGGGGTACATGGGTGGCGGGGTAGTTGGCAAATGCGCCAGGTGTTTGCGGTGGGGGCCCCTCTGCTTTGTGGGAGCAGTGCCGCAGGGCATGCAACCCTGGCACGCGACTCACGGGGTGTCCCCCCCCCTCCCCCAAACGGGGTCGCGTCCTTGCCTTGTCACGTGAGGGGGGAAACGGCCACGTCAAGCGAGCACAAGAGGGGAATATTGGTGGGTTGGGCATGGGACCTTTTCGTGGGGAGCTGTTTGGTACGTATGGGCTGGCTATGACAACCAGGTGAAAAGGTCCACGATACAAACCCTTATGGAGCGGAAGTCAAAGGGCGAGCTCGCGGTTCCGTCTGTGTTCAGGTTAAGGACGAGAGTGGGTACCTGGGGGGTTGTAGCAATGCCGGCCAGTGTTTGCGATGGGCCTCCTAGCGTTGGGGCGTGGCTGGAGGCGCACGCCACCGGCACGGGCTCCCGTTTGTTGCCCCTCACAGGCGCGTGCCGCCGAATGTGGCGAGAGAAGGGGGGAGGGAAAATGGCCACGTAGGGCGGCACGGAGGGATCTTTGGGTGGGGTTGGGCCGGGACCGTGTCGGGGGTGTAACTATGGGTCTGGGCTGGCTTATGACAACCAGTGAAAAGCGTCACCAGTCAACCCCATACAACGAAAGTCAAAAGGCTAGAGATACGGCGGCGTCTGGTCAGGGTTAGACGGGACGGGGGTACAGGGGGCGTAGCAAATGCTTGCCGGTTTTTGCGTGGGCCCTCCTACGGCTTGGGAGGTGATGGCAGGCGGCAAGCACACGGCACCGCTGGGCTCGGTGTGTGCCCCCTCACGGGCCGCCCTGCCGGCCTTGTATGGAGGGGGGAGGAGGAGGAGGCGCGAGGAAACGGACACCATACGGGCCATCAAAGAAGGGAATCGTGGGGTGGGTTGGGCCGGGACCTGTTCGGGGGTGTAGCTAGGGATGGGGCTATGACAAACAGGGGTGAAAAAGGTCCACCGGTCAACCCCGTATGAGGAAAGTCAAAGGGCTAGCATCCGGCGGTAGTCTGTGTTAGGGTTAGACGCAGGCACGCGAGGTCCCTAGGGGGGTTGGTTAGAATTGCAAGCCAGGGGATGAGTTGCAGTGGCGCTTCTAGCTTGTGGAGACGTTCGAGAAGGGCAGGGTACACGATCACCGGCTAACGCGGCTTCGGGGGTGTGCCCCCCTACGGGCGTCGACTTGCCGCGTGTACAGGATGGGCCGGGAAACGCCACGTCGGGCGACACAGGAGGAATCTTTGGGGTGCGGTTGGCGCATGGACCGTGTATAAGGGGTGTACATATGGGCTGCGGCTATGACAACAGGTGAAAAGGTTCTACGGTCAAACACCACCGTAGGCGGAAGTCAATGCGGCAGATCGACGCGGTGTCGGTCAGGGTTGATGGCGCGGACGGGGTTACATGACGTGGGGGCGGTGGTAGCCAATAGCCGCCGTAGTGTTGCGGTGGGCCCTCCTCAGCTTGGTTGGATAGTGTGGTGGGCAGGGCACGCACCCCGGCACGCGGCTCCGGGGTGTGCCCCCCCTAGGGCGGCGCTGCCGCCATGTCACGGAGGTGGGAAATGACCACGTCGGGCCGACACGAGCGGAAACAGATTGGGGTGGGGTTGAGAGCGCGCACAGTGTTCGGTAGGTTTTTTGAAGCTAGAGGCTGAGGCTTATGACACACCAGGTGAAAGGTTCGCACCGTCCCAACCCCGTACGGTGATGAAAGTCAAAGGGCTCTGATCCGGCGGTCGTTGTGTAATAGGGTTAGACGGGACGGGGGGTACCTGGGGGGGGGGGGGTAACAATGCAGCAAGGTGTTGTGGTGGGCCCTAATTGCTTTGGAAGGTGGGTGGCCACGCGCACGCACCTGACACGAGGCTCAGCGGTGTTGTTGCCCACCCTCACGTGGCGTCGCTTTTGACGTTGTGTCACGGAGGGGGGAAACGGCCATGTCGGGCCAACAAGGAGGGAAGGAAATTCTTAGGGTGGGTGGGCGGGACCCTGTTCGGGGGTGTAGCTATTGGGCTGGGCTATGAAACAGGTTTAAAGGTCACCGGTCAACCCCGTAGGCGGAAGTCAAAGTTGCTATATCCGGCGGGCGTCTGTGTCAGGTTGGAGGGGACGGTGGGGTCAGGTACTGGGGGTAGCAATGCCGCCAGGGGTTGCGGTGGGCCCGTCCTCGCAGTGTTGCGTGGCTGTTTAGGCACAATGCACCCGGACATGCGGCTCCGGTTTGTGCCCCCCCCCCGCACGGGCATCGATTGCCGCGTGTTCCGGTGTGGGGAATGTGGGGGAGGAAACGGCCACGCCCTCGGGCCGACACGGAGGGAATCTTGGGGGTGGGTGGGCCGGGACAGTGTCGCTGGTGAGTATGGGATGGGCTATGACAACCAGGGTGAAAAGGCCACCGGTCAAACCCCGTACGGCGAGAAAGTCAAAGGTGTAGATTCGACGGTCGTCTGTGTCAGGGTTAGAAGGACGGGGGTACCTTGGCGGGTGGTAGCAATGACGCAAGGTGTTCTGGTGGGCCCTCGACGCATGTTTGAAGTGGGTGACAGGCGCACGCACCCGCGCAGCGGCTCCGCGGGTGCCCCCCTCACATGCGTCCTGCCGCAGTTGTCACGAAGGGGGGAAATGGCCACGTCGGCCGACACGGAGGGAATCTTGGGGTGTGTTGGGCCGGGACCGTGTTCGGGGGTGTTTGTAGCTATGGGCGGGCTATGACAACCCAGTGAAAAGGCCCACCGGTTCAAACCCCGTACTGCGGAAGTCAAAGGGCATAGATCCGGGGGTCGGCTTGTGTCAGGGTTTAGACGGGACGGGGGTAAACGGGGTGGGTAGCAATGCCGCAGGTATTGCGAATGGGCCTCATACGCTTGTGGAAGCGTCGTTGGCAGGCGCACGGCCACCCGGCACGGCCGGCATTCGGGTGTGCCCCCCCTCACGGCCTCCTGCCGCCGTGTCACGAAGGGGGGAAACGCCATGTCGGGCCGACACGAAGGGAATCTTGAGGTGGTTGCGGGCCGGGACGTGTTCGGGGGTGTATATGTACGCTATGGGCTGGGCCTATGAGAACCAGGTGAAAAGGTGCCATTGTCAAACCGCTGTACGGCGGAAGTCGGAAGTCAGGACGGCCTAGATCCGAGTGGTCGTCGGTGTAAGGGTTTTTTAGATGGGACGGGGTACCTGGGAGGGTAGGCATGCGCCAGGGGTTTGCGGTGGGCCATCCTACGATTGTGGTCTAAGTGTTACTCGGTGGCAGGCGCAACGCCACAGCATGCGGACCCAGGGTGTGGCCCCCCTCACGGGGCGTCACTACCGAGTGGTACGGAGGGGGGAGGACAATGGCCACGTTCCGGCCGACTGGAAGGGAATCTTGGGGGGGGTTGGGTCGGGACCGTGTTCGGGGGGTGTTTGTAGCTATGGGCCGGGCTATGACAACCAGGCAAAAAGGCAACCGGTCAACCCCTACGGCGGGAAGTCAAAGGGCTTAAGATCCGCGGTCGTATGTGTCAGGGTTAGACGGGATGGTGTGGTACCTGTGGGGGGGGGGGTAGCAAAGCTGCCAGGTGTTGTGTGGTGGGGCCATCTACGCTTGTGGAAAGCGTGGTCGGCAGGCGTAAGAACCCGGCACGCGGCTCCGTGTGTGCCCAACTCAGGGCGGCGCTGCTGCCGCCGTGTCAGGAGGGGGGAAGGAAACGGCCAGTGTGCTGACACGCAGGGATCTTGTGGTGGGTTGGGCGGACCATGTTCGTGGGACTGTAGCTAATGGGCTGGGCTTGACATCCAGTGGAAAAGGTCCACCGTGCAAACCCGTTACGTCTGAAGTCAAAGGGCTAGATCCGGCGGTAGTCTGTGTCAGGGTTAGACGTGACGGGGTGCCTGGGCGGGGAGGTAGGCACAATGCCGCCAGGGTTGCGGTGGGCCCGTCCTACAATTGTACCCGGCCCGCGGACGCGTATGTTCGCGTCTGAGCACGGCGTGGCGAAGGACGCGCACGCAAGAACCCGAACACGCGGGTTCCCGGGGGGTTGTGACATCCCCCACACGGGCTCGCTGCCGCAGTGTTCACGGATGGGGGAAACGGCCACCGATCCGGGCACCGACTACGGAGGGCAATGCCGCCAGGTGTTGCGGTGGGCCCTCCTACGCTTGTGGATGCGTGCTGGTAGGCGCACGCACCCGGCACGCAGCTCCGGGGTGTGCCCCCCCTAATGGGCGTCGCTGCCGCCTTTTCACGGAGGTGGGAAACGACCACGTTGGGCCATCACGGAGGGAATCTTGGGTTGGGTTTGGATGGGACCATGTTCGGTGGTGTAGCTATGGGCTGGGCTATGACAACCAGGTGAAAAGGTCCACCGGTCAAACCCCGTACGGTAGATGTTCATAATGTATTAATTTTTTTGTTCAGAGCATGTTTTTGTTCATGATGAGGGGGGTGGTGGTCGATGTACATATGTATATATATGATGTAATTTTTTTGTTCATATATATATATAATGTAATTTTTTTCAATGTATATATGTATGTGGTAGCTATATATGCATGATGAGGGGGGTGGGGGTCGATATACCCCCTCCCCGATAACTTTGACATGAGGGGGAGGGGTCAATATACCCCCTCCACGATAACTTCGACATGAGGGGGGGAGGGGTCGATGGGGGTCGAATACCCCCTCCTCGATAACTTCGACATGAGGGGGGGGGTCGATATACCCCCTCCCCGATAACTTCGACATGAGTGGGGGGGGGGTCGATATACCCCCTCCCCGATAACTTCGCCGCGTGCTCCCCCGAGCTCGGCCTTGCTCTGCCACTGCTCAAAAGTTTCAAATGACCAAAGTGGGTTTTTACATAAAAATGATCTATAGGCATCAGAGGACTTCTCAAAAAATTTGTGGCATTTGAAAAGAATTATTTGAAATAGTTCTAGTGCAACAGGGTCATTCTAGAGTTTGAAAATACTAATAAAAGAATTTTTTGAGGCCAAATCATTATAAAAATAATTACTACTGATGTGTTTGTTCATAGCATTTTTTTCAATGTATGTATGTATGTATGGATGGATATAGAAAATGTTCATATATGATGTTTTTTCTGTTCATAGCAATTTTTTTCCATGTATGTATGTATTTTTTTTAGATGTGCTATGTTTTTTCAGATGAGATGAAATGAGATGAGTTGTCCATTTGTTGTATAAACATAACCTCGATAACTTCAATTCCCCTCGGGCTTATATTTTTGTGAGCATAGAAATTTTTGTAACTTGTATGTGTTTGATCACCGCGGACTTATATACTTGATTGGACTATGGAGTGCATATTTAGTCGAGTCCAACATCAATATTTGTAAATGATTTCATATTGTTGGGCACCGCGGATAGTTGTGAGAGGAGTTTTTCCTTTGATTTTGAGGCATGTGATCTAGATAATGTCCAATGCCTCATATCGCGAACATAGTTATATTGGACAATTGATCTTCATATAAATGAAGCATAAAAGTTTAGCAAACAGTTTGGCAATCACTTAGAAATTTTCATGTTGTAGGAGTACATGTATAAAAATTCAGAGTTGTTCATTCACTTCGACATGAGGAGGGACGTCGATCAACCCCCTCTCGCCCGAACAAGTCTATGTATTATTTTATATCGCGGTGGACATATATCAAAGTTTGATCATATGTCAAAGTTTGAATTTTGACATATGCAACATTTGATCATATATCAAAGTTTGATCATGTCAAAGTTTGAATTTTGACATATGCAACATTTGATCATATGTCAAAGTTTGATCATATGTCAAAGTTTGAATTTTGACATATATAGATTTATCAAGAATGCCCCCATTATGGATGTGCACAAGTTGATCCAATTTTTTTCTGATCTCATCTATATATATATTCTTTTATATATCACGTTGTCTATCAAAGTATTGAAGAAATCCATGGCTTCATCATTAGTCGGAAGTAACAGGCGTATGATGCTACGAAGCTCTTCAAAGTTGTTTTGGAACGGAGTTCCAGATAGAATAATTCGCCTTTTGGTACGAATTTCAGCAAAGGCCTTCCAAATAGCGATATTCGGAAGGCTCTTGCTGAACTTTGTACCAAAAAGCGAATTATTCTATCGGGAACTCCGTTCCAAAACAACTTTGAAGAGCTTCGTACCATTATACGCCTGTGATTTCCGGCTAATGACGAAGTCATGGTTTTCTTGAATTCTTTGACACTAGACAACGTGACATATAGAAGGGTAGATGAGATCAGGAAAAATATGGACCATTTTCTGCACATCCAGAATGGCGTCATTTTGTTAAATCCCTTGTCGGTCCGGACTTCGGACATTCATGAGAGAGGCGGTCCGTAGAAGAGTTGTCGAGGCCACCCCAAACCATAGAAGCGTCGAGCTAGCTAGGTCTACGTTTGCACTAATATATCCATCTGTCATGTTTGTATATTAATTGCTATGTTGTAATATTTGCAGAAACTATGGAGCACCGAGACATCGAAGCAGAACAGTTGTTGGGGGACATAGTCCTCGGCAGAGGTGATATCTTGTCGTATCTCAACGACACCGATGGTCTGGAAGGAGAGGGAGAAGCAGGCTCCTGTGATCGAACAATGGAGGTGGAAGGACATGATTATGATGGCTCCGATGAGCAAACGGAGGAAGGAGCTGTTGCAAAGTTCGGCGAGGTATATATATTAATTAAGCCTGTGCTGACTAGCTAATTGATGCATTAATTGTTTTGGTATGTACACATATTAACTCTCTTCTTTCTTCTTTTCTAGCCCTCCGAATCGAGCCAAACTTCGGTAACGAGACGAGGCCCGAAGAAAAGGTTGCGCCAGGATGAAAGGTTCACGATCACAGCAATCAAGGGCGATGGCCAATCGATTGAACCCAGCCGGACCAAGGAAGCATTTTCTGCTCAGTGCAGGGTTCTTGTTAGGGACATGATCCCGATCAGCATCCACCAATGGAATAAGCCTAAGAGCGAAGACCCTCAAGTGTCTTTTGTCAACGATAGACGGAAAGATGATCTTTGGACCGCGCTGAAGGCAAATTTCACCCTACCGCCAGAGGAGGATCCGAATAAGCCAATTATAGAGCCATTGGTCAAGGGTCATGCTCTTAAGAAGATGGCAGATCTTTTCAGGAGGTCGAAGAATGAGTTGAAATCAACGTTTGTCGACAAAGGGAAGACTACAGAATTCACCGGCCGATTTGAGAAGATAAGAGATCACTGGCCCGCATTTGTGGCCCACAAGACATCGGAGAAGAGTAAGAAGATGTCAGCGACAAACATGAAAAATGCTGCAAAGAAGGAGTATCACCATCGCACGGGGTCAGGTGGCTACCTCAAAGCCCGGCCGTTGTGGGACAAGGCTGAGAAGGACCTGCTTGATAAAGGGGTCGAACCAGAGACATTGAACTGGCCAGACCGTTCAAGGACTTGGTTCTTCGGGGTTGGGGGAACCTTGGACCCTGAAACAAGGAAGTGCCATTGGACGAAGGAGCAACTTCAAATACCCGTCAAGAAGCTTCAGAAGTATATCGCCGCAGCGCAGGAAGGGACGTTCGTTCCCGACAGAGAGAACGACGAGCTCACACAGGCCCTCGGGAATCCTGAGCACCCAGGACGAACACGAGGCATGGCAGGCTCCATTGCGTGGAGAGTTGGGTTTCCCAGCGCAGGCGGTTACAAAACCCGGGAGAGGAGGAGGAAAGTGGAGCAGACGGAACTGCAGTCACTGAATGCAAGGGTACGAGCACTAGAGGAACAAGCACTACTAGTTCAGAGCCAGCGACCTGCTGGAGCTTCCCTAGAAGCTACCCCTCCATCTCAGCGGAGAAGCAGCGTGGCTTCCACCGAGGTCCTTCAGCAGCCTGACTTCACGGCTCCCAGCTACCCCGTGGATGCTATCACGAAGGCTCAAGATTGCCACCTTATGACGCAATGGCAGGACCTCAAAGTCAAGGCGGCTGTCGGCTCTGTTACACCTCCTCAACCCAGCGCAACTTTTCACTGCCTTCCGATTCCACAAGGCTATGCTGTTGTGATGATCGATGAAATAACGGAGGGATTTGAGGAGCTCCAGCTTGACCACCCTACCGGTGAAGGGGAGACTCAGCTGGGTCTTGCTCTGAAGACTCCATGTCTATGGCGGAAGGAGCTCATCAACCTTCCAAACTGGACGCCTCCGCCTCCTCCTCCGGCGAGTCAGGGCACTCCACCTCCTCCTCCGCCTCCTCCTACGGCGAGTCAGGGCACTCCGCCTCCTCCTCTAGCGAGTGATCAGGGCACTCCGCCTCCTTCTCCGCCTGCGCCGGCGCGTCCGAGCAGCCCTCCTCCTTCTCCGCCTCATCAGCAACAGCGAAAGACAGCCGTCGCCGCTCCGGCTGCTTCGGTGTGTCGTAGCACTCCGCCTCCTTCTCCGCCTCGTAAGAAACAAAGGAAGACAGCCGCAGCCACTCCGACTGCTCCGGCGTCTAGCAGTACAGCCAGAGGCGGGAGGCAATACAGATTCGGTCCGACTCTCACGCCTCTAGAGAAGTTACCATACGAGATGACCGATGAGGAAAACGCAGAGATCTGTAAAGCCCAAGTGAGGGACTTTTTTGCAAAGAAAAATCCACCTCCGGAGGAGAAGATGGATCCGGTGAAATTGAAGCGCACTGTGAAGAACCTGAAGCGACCACCACCGCCTCCGCCGGATGACAACCATGTCCGCGCTCTTAAAAAGGCAGTGGAAGGAGCGCGCCGGTCGGGAACTACTTCAACTGACAAAAGGTTACAAGAACAAAGAAGTGGGAACAAAATTCCCCAGCTCGGCGAACAGGCAAACCAATCGTGCCTCCCGCTCAAGGTGTCTAGCGATATCGTCGCAAATCTGTCGGGGATGCTGCCCGGTACCAATCCTGGTGATTACCTGCCCGACGATGCACATTTTGATACAATGGAGGTGGACGAACACAAATACCAGTACTGGAAGCCTCTCATCAGACCTGGTGATCCTCCTCTAACAACGATGATGCGAAGATTCCATAAGTGGTACATGGACACCTGCAAATCTGGGAAGGATATTTTGACGCTGAGAGTTAAAGAGGAGCACGACCTCGTTGGAATTGATCTGTTGTCTGTTCCATTTGAGGAGTTCTTCCAGTTTTTCAATCAAAAGGACCTCGATAAAATAATCATCACTTGCTACTGTCTGTAAGTACTATACTTCTGTAATTAAGTCTCTATATATAGCTCAGCTCTTTCATTGCATGTATATATAATTATCCTCACTATATTATGCAGATTGAAGATTGTCGAATGCAGAAATGCACAAATCTATGATATTGGGTTCATTAAGACAAATCTCATAGATGAATGGACGGTTACATATAATCCGAAAGAAACCGAGGCCAACTTGCTACAATTGTTGCTTAAAAATCAAAACAAAGATAAAATACTCTTTCCTTACAACTTCAAGTGAGTGTTACTGTCTTCTGCATATTCGGTTTCAATTATTACTCAAGGTTATAGTAATGTAATTGATGAGTTATGCATGCGTGCGCAGCTTCCACTTTATTCTCCTAGAGATTAAGCTTGAGCAGGGACTAGTAACCGTCTTAGACTCAAGACGAAAAGATCCCAAGGAGTATGCGGCCATGGCTGAAATGCTCCAGAAGTAAGTTCAATCGATCATTATCGCACCATATCGGCAACTTTGTTCATTTCCTGATATCAAGTAATTATTTTCTTTGTCTCGCAGGGTTTGGAAAGTGTTCACCGCAGAAGTTCCGGGACTGCCGGGGGATCTGCGATTTACACACCCAAAAGTAAGTACTACTAGCTAGTTCCACGCATCTCCCATTGATTCTAGCTAGTTTCATCAATACCATTTATAATGCTTGATTATCAGTTTGATTGACCTCTATTTCTCGTAAAGTGGTTGTGGCAGGAAGGCGGGAATAATTTTTGTGGATACTACATTTGCGAGTACATCTACAATGCAACGACCTCTAAGCGGGGCTACTCTGAAAAACAATATGAAGTGCGTAAGCAATAATATTCACAATTTTATTTTATTACCATCATTTGTGTTGAGTTTCATTCATATATATGTATTGACCCCCTTCTTCAAATTAGATTTGGCAGATGCGGGATGAACTCCTACCACAAGATCGCTTAAAGGCAATTCAAGAGGAATTGGCTGGATTCTTTCTTGACCATGTCATCAATCCAGCCGGAGAATACCATGTGGAACTTGACATCAGATGTTAGGGATCTTATATTGTATATATGTAGCTAGTAGCGTCGGATAGATATACGAAAACTTGTTGTTCGACCAATCTCTCTGAGAAGGAGGAGGTCGATCACTTCTCTCTGTATATGTTCATGACGATCTTGTGTACTTAATGGTTTCCTTCTTTTGCTTACTAGCTAGCGTGTCGAGTCCTCTCTATATGTATAGTACGTAGCGTCGACCAAGCACGGAGATAAGAGAGGACACTTCTCTCTATTAGCTAGCTAACACAATATATGAAACCCCTAAATTAACCCTACAAAACCCCTAAACCCCCCCCCCCTTTCAAAACAAAACAAAAACCCCAGCTCCTGAGCTGCTGACACGTGGATGATCTTTGGTCCCGGTTGGTGTTACCAACCGGGACTAAAGGCCCTCCTCTCTGGGCTCGCCGCAGCGGCCACGTGGAGCCCCATCTGTCCCGGTTCGTATAAGAACCGGGACTAAAGGTGTTGGGCTTTAGTCCTGGTTCCCGAACCGGGACAAATGGGCCTTATGAACAGGGACAAATGGGCCTTTTTCTACTAGTGTGGGTTGGGCCATGGACCGTGTATGGGGTTGTAGCTATGGGCTGGGCTATGACAACCAGGTGAAAAGGTCCACCGGTCAAACCCCGTACGGCGGAAGTCAAAGGGCTAGATCCGGCGGTCATCTGGGTCAGGGTTAGATGGGACGGGGTGCCTGGGGGGTAGCAATGCTGCCAGGTGTTGCGGTGGGCCCTCCTACGCTTGTGGAAGCGTGGTGGCAGGCGCACGCACCCGGCACGCGGCTCCGGGGTGTGCCCCCCCTCACAGGCGTCGCTGCCGCCGTGTCACGGAGGGGGAAATGGCCACGTCGGGCCGACACGGAGGGAATCTTGGGGTGGGTTGGCCTGGACCTTGTTCGGGGGTGTAGCTATGGGCTGGGCTATGACAACCAGTGAAAAGGTCCACCGGTCAAACCCCGTACGACGGAAGTCAAAGGGCTAGATCCGGCGGTCGTCTCTGTCAGGGTTAGACAGGACGGGGTACCTGGGGGGTAGTAATGCAGCCAGGTGTTGCGGTGGGCCCTCCTACGCTTGTGGAATCGTGGTGGCAGGCGCATGCACCCGGCAGTGGCTCTGGGGTGTGCCCCCCTCGGCGCTCGCTGCCGCCGTTTCACGGAGGGGAAACGGCCACGTCGGGCCGACACGGGAGGGAATCTTGGGTGGGTTGGGCCGGGACCGTGTTCGGGGTGTAGCTATGGGTGGCTATGACAACCAGGTGAAGTTCCACCGTCAAACCCCTATGGGCGGAAGTCAAAGGCTAGATCCGGTGGGTCGTCTGTGTCAGGGTTAGACGGGACGGGTGTACCTGGGGGTAGCAATCCGCCAGGTGTTGCGTGGGCCCTCCTACGCTTGTGAAGCGTGGTGGCAGGGCACGCCCCCAGCTCCGCTCCGGGTGTGCCCCCCTCACGGGCGTCGCTGCCGCCGTGTCACGGAGGGGGGAAACGGCCACGTCGGGCCGACACGGAGGGAATCTTGGGTGGGTTGGGCCGGACCTGTGGGGGTGTAGTTATGGGCTGGGCTATGAACAGGTGAAAAGGTCCACCGGTCAAACCCCGTACGGCGGAAGTCAAGGCTAGAACCGGTGGTCGTCTGTGTCAGGGTTAGACGGGACTGGTAACCTGGGGGGTAGCAATGCCGCCAGGAGTTGCGGTGGGCCCTCCTACGCTTTGGAAGCGTGGTGGCGGCGCACGCACCCGGCACGGCGGCTCCGGGGGTGCCCCCCTCAGGCGTCCTGCCGCCGTGTCATGGAGGAAACGGCCACGTCGGCGCCAACGGAGGGAATCTTGGGGTGGGTTGGGCCGGGACCATGTTCGGGGGTGTAGCTATGGGCTGGCTATACACCGGTGAAAAGGTCCCACGGTCAAACCCCGTACAGCGGAAGTCAAGGGCTGATCCCGTCGTCTGTGTCGGGTTAGAGAGACGGGGTACCATGGGGGTACAATGCCGCCAGGTGTTGCGGTGGGCCCTCCATGCTTGTGGAAGGTGGTGGCAGGCCCACACACCTGCACGCGGCTCGGGGTGTGCCCCCCCTCACGGGCGTCGCTGCCGCGCTTGTCACAGAGGGGAAACGACCAGTCGGTCCGACAGAAGGGAATCTTGGGTGGGTTGGGCCGGGACCGTTGTTCGGGGTGTAGCTATGGGCTGGGCTATCAACCAGGTGAAAAGGTCCACCGGTCAAACCCCGTACGGCGGAAGTAAAGGGCTAGATCTGCGGTCGTCTGTGTCAGGGTTAGCCGGGACGGGGTCCTGGGGGGTATGCAATGCCCCAGTGTTGCGGTGGGCCCTCCTAGCTTGTGAAGCGTGGTGGCAGGCACACGCACCCGGCGCGCGGCTCCGGGGTGTGCCCCCCTCACGGGCTTCGCTGCCACCGTGTGCACGGAGGGGGAACGGCCACGTCGGGCCGGACACGGAGGGAATTTGGGTGGGTGGGTTGCGGGACCGAGTTCGAGGGGTGTAGCTATGGGCTGGGCTATGACAACCAGGTGAAAAGGTCCACCGTCAAAACCCCGTACGCGGAAGTCAAAGGGCTAGATCCTCGGTCGTCTCTGTTCAGGGTTAGACGACTGGGTACCTGGGGGGTAGTATGCAGCCAGGTGTTGCGGTGGACCCTACGCTTGTGGAATCGTGGTGGCAGCGCACGCACCCCACGCGGCTCCGGGGTGTGCCCCCCCTCACCGTCGCTGCCGCCGTGTCACGGAGGGGGAAACGGCCACGTCGGGCCGCACCGGAGGGAACTTGGGGTGGGTTGGCCGGGACCGTGTTCGGGGTTTAGCTATGGCCTGGCTATGACAACCAGGTGAATTCAACCGTCAAACCCCGTAGGCGGAAGTCAAGGGCTAGCTCGGTGGTCGTCTGTGTCAGGGTTAGACGGGACGGTACCTGGGGGTAGCAAGGCCGCCAGGTGTTGCGGTGGGCCCTCCTACGCTTGTGGAAGCGTGGTGGCAGGCGCACGCACCCGGCACGCGGCTCCGGGGTGTGCCCCCCCTCACAGGCGTCGCTGCCGCCGTGTCACGGAGGGGGAAATGGCCACGTCGGGCCGACACGGAGGGAATCTTGGGGTGGGTTGGCCTGGACCTTGTTCGGGGGTGTAGCTATGGGCTGGGCTATGACAACCAAGTGAAAAGGTCCACCGGTCAAACCCCGTACGACGGAAGTCAAAGGGCTAGATCCGGCGGTCGTCTCTGTCAACACGAAGGGTGAATCTTGGGTGGGTTGGGCCGGACCAGTGATTTGGGGGTGTATCTATGTGCTTGGCTATGACCAACCAGTGAAAAGGCCACGGCCAAACCCCGTACGGTGAATCAAAGGGCTAGATCCCGGCGGTCGTCTGTGTCAGGGTTAGACGGGACAGGGTACCTGGGGGGTTAGCAATGCCGCCAGGTGTTGCGGTGGGCCCTCCAATCCTTGTGGATGCGTGCTAGCAGGCGCACGCACCCGGTACGCGGCTCCGGGGTGTGCCACCCTCATGGGCGTCGCTGCCGCCGTGTCACCAAGGGGGGAAACGGCCACGTCGGGCCGACGCGGTGGGAATCTTGGGTTGGGTTGGGCCGGGACTGTGTTCGGGGGTGTAGCTATTGGCTGGGCTATGACAACCAGGCGAAAAGGTCCACCGGTCAAGCCCCGTACGGCGGAAGTCAAAGGGCTAGATCCGGCGGTCGTTTGTGTCAGTGTTAGATGGGACGGGGTACCTGCGGGGTAGCAATGCCGCCAGGTGTTGCGGTGGGCCCTCCTACGCTTGTGGATGCGTGCTGGCAGGCGCACGCACCCGACACGTGGCTCCGGTGTGTGCCCCCCACACGGTCGTCGCTGCCTGCCGACGTCCGTCACGAGGGTGAAATGGCCACGTCGGCCGACACGGAGGGAATCTTTGGGTCGGTTGGCCGGACAGTGTTCGGGGTGTACTATGGGCTTGGGCTATGACAACCAGGTGAAAAGGTCCACCGGTCAAACCCCGTACGGCGAAGTCAAAGGCTAGATCCGGCGGTCGTCTGTGTTAGGGTTAGACGGGACGGGTACCTGGGGGGGTAGCAATGCCGTCAGGTGTTGCGGTGGGCCCTCCTACGCTTATGGATGCGTGCTGTGCAGGCGCACGCACCCGCACGCGGCTCCGGGTGTGCCCCCCCTCACGGGCGTCGCTGCCGCCGTGTGTCACGAGGGGGAAACAGCCACGTCGGGCCACACGAGGGAATCTTGGGGTGGTTGGGCCGGGAATGTTCGGGGGTGTAGCTATGGGCTGGGCTATGACAACCAGGTGAAAAGGTCCATCGGTCAAACCCCGTACGGCGGAAGTCAAAGGGCTAGATCCGGCGGTCGTCTGTGTCAGGGTTAGACGGGACGGGACACTGGGGAGGGGGGTAGCAATGCCGCCAGGTTTTGCGGTGGGCCCTCCTACGCTTGTGGATGCGTGCTGGCAGGCGCACGCACCCGCACCGGCTCTGGGGTGTGTCCCCCCCTCACGGGCGTCGCTGCCGCCTTGTCACGGAGGGGGGAAACGGCCACGTTGGGCCGACAGAGGGAATCTTGGGGTGGGTTGGGCCGGGACCGTTTTCGGGGTGTACCTATGGGCTGGGCTATGACAACCAGGTGAAAGGTCCACCGGTCAAACCCCGTACGACGGAAGTCAAGGGCCGATCCGGCGTCGTCTGTGTCAGGGTTAGACGGGACGGGGTACCTGGGGGTAGCAATGCCGCCAGGTGTTGCGGTGGGCCCTCCTACACTTTTGGAAGCGTGGTGGCAGGTGCACGCACCCGGCACGTGGCTCCGGGGTGTGGCCCCCTCACGGGCGTCGCTGCCGCCGTGTCACGGAGGGGGGAAACGGCCATGTCGGGCCGACACAGAGGGAATCTTGGGGTGGGTTGGGCCGGGACCGTGTTCGAGGGTGCAGCTATGGGCTGGGCTATAACAACCAGGTGAAAAGGTCCACCGGTCAAACCCCGTATGTCGGAAGTCAAAGGGCTAGCTCCGACGGTCGTCTGTGTCACGGTTAGACGGGACAGGGTACCTGGGGGGTACAATGCCACCAGTGTTGCGGTGGGCCTCCACGCTTGTGGAAGCGTGCTGGCAGGTGCACGCACCAGGCACGCGCTCCAGGGTGTGCCCCATCACGGCGTCGCTGCCGAGCCGTTTCACGGAGGGGAAGCGGCCACGTCGGGCCGACACGGAGGGAATCTTGGGGTGGGTTGGGCGGGACCGTGTTCGGGGTTAGCTATGGCTGGGCTATGACAGCAAGGGAAAAGGTCCACCGGTCAAACCCCGTCGGCGGAAGTCAAGGCCTAGATCCGGCGGTCGTCTGGTGTTCGGGTACCACGTGGACACGGGGTACCTTGGG